>JAHZMU010000170.1:0-17341 GCA_027743725.1 Rambutsinella grinnellia | reverse complement strand
ATTCTTTTATTTTCTCTCCAACAATACCTGAATTGATCCCTGCCGTTTAGCGTTTCCTGCTTCAAAGACAGTATGACAGGTCCCAGATCCTCATCATTCGTAAAGTAATTCCAGTGCTCTGTTCCGAAAAAGTACTTTTCATACGTTTCCTGCTCAACTGACGTCAGCTCGAAGCCCCCATTCTTCTCCCACTGCTCCTCAATCGATGTCTTTGTTGGCTCACAAATTCTTGGAAGTCGATCTTCCTCCTCTTCGGATACCTATTCAGAAGAGAGAAAGAAGAAAAACGTTTTAAATGCTATCACGTCTCCTATACTCTCTCACGGTTTTCTCCAAGTCAAGGAAAAAATGAAAACACGCTTGGATATCTATCTCCATTAAGTCTCTGACATTCCCTGGATTACCTACATTATAAAAGGAGTCTAGGACTTTACAAAATGGCATAAAACGCAACCATCTACTACACCTTACGCGATTATCTCAGTCTTGCATAATATCACTCTCGCATGTACATGGAATGATGTGCTTGGCGATTTGTGAAATGTAATTTTCCTCCATTTCCCTAAAAATATATCACTTTCCTTTATTTATTCTGGATGAATATTTATTGATATTGATCCCAAGTTGTTTTGTGCAGGACCCGTAGTAAAATGGATACATCGCTCAACCCTGAGCCAACTTGCTTTTACATAGTACAATTTATTTATATTGATATTATAGATAAAGGGAGTCATCCTCCTTCCTCTAATCCTCCCAAAGGAGTTCGGGATGCACAGAGGAGCAAAGCAATTATCAAATCTTTCATATGGACTAAAGATCAAGTGGATCAATACATTTCGATTCTTCTCAATTTCAAACGCATTTAAATATCCTCTTAAATTAGTCTGATTTTGAATGGATAATTACTCTGAAATGAATACGACAAATAAATAACTTTAGCAAATATGAGTTTCGGAAGTAGCTTTTACCCTTTTATATTAATCCTTGGAATTAAGTTTATGAAATGGCATATTTTTATGCGGCTTATCTTGTCTTGTTTGTCGTATGCAAACAAATCGGTTTTGCTTTTTGTACCCTTTTATATTAATCCTTGGAATTAAGTTTATGAAATGGCATATTTTTATGCGGCTTATCTTGTCTTGTTTGTCGTATGCAAACAAATCGGTTTTGCTTTTCAAATATTTATTGCCTACAAGATTTCCCCTGGTTGGAGAGGGAGAAGAAGGTGTATCATGAATAATTTATTGCACGCTGGGAATACTATCCTGACATATGAGAACCCAAGTAATTCTGCTCTGATATTAGATATTTCCTTTGATTGTGTTTCCCTTTGCTAAAATGCACTTTGCCAAGTACACACAGACCAAAGTCCGGAGCTAATAAATTGATTTAGAATTGTATACAAGGCCGGAAGTTTATAGAAAACGAGAAAAATGCTACTTCGCTCTTAAAGAATAGTTAACTTACTTGAATATTTGCATTATTTTTTCTTTTTCTCCTCTTGGTTTCCCCAGACTCTGCATCCTCATTCTCATCCTCTTCATCTATATCCTCTGCATCATCCTCTTCATCCTTTGAGTCCTCTTCTTTCTCTTGAAAATCTATGAAAAAAAAAGTAAACGCAACANAATAGTTAACTTACTTGAATATTTGCATTATTTTTTCTTTTTCTCCTCTTGGTTTCCCCAGACTCTGCATCCTCATTCTCATCCTCTTCATCTATATCCTCTGCATCATCCTCTTCATCCTTTGAGTCCTCTTCTTTCTCTTGAAAATCTATGAAAAAAAAAGTAAACGCAACATGTTCTAAAGCCAACTCGCAAAACTGACCCTGAAAGTTATTTAATTTTTTACATACCTGACTCCCCAGACTCGTCCCAGATGTTTTGATTAGGGTTCGTAATCTTCTGCCTCGAGCACTCTATCCAATAACCCGGAGTAGGGATTAATTGATGAGGATACTCTTCACAGAACTCATCTAAAGGCAACAAATTAATTAGTTAATCGCTCTTCCAATATTACTTATAAAAGCTCTTCTCTATCTCATCCTTCAAAACTAATTAAATTAGTAAAATGTATTCACTCCTCCAACAAAAATATGTACATGTTAATAACTAGAGAGCAAAATTAAAGAGTACAGCCAACCTACAGAAAAGCCTATATAGTCTACCTTTCCTCTCTCTCTCTCTCTCGAAATTCAAAGAAAAAATGATGAATATTCTTAGATGGTAATTACAACGCAGAACAAAGGAAGCTCGTTAGTCCTCTCGTAAAAAGGCATAAGTACTGTTGAGAAAGCGAGTAAACGTCCCCATTTACTAATGACAAAGTGTACACTTTGATAAAAGGGCGGCTACACAATATTTCTCGGGGTATATTTTACCTCCTGCTTATTCACAGAATACTTCCATCCAAAAAGTACAACAAATGCATATTTGCAAATGCTGAATTGCTAAATATTCTGCTCTAATCCTAAATACTTTCTCCTATTTATAAATGCATTAGAACTGTCTCTTATAAATTAAATTTTCTCTGCTTTCCATAAAATCACAAAAATCAGCTTCCGTTTCTCTCACTTTCTCTCTCTCTCTTAGATGGTAATTACAACGCAGAACAAAGGAAGCTCGTTAGTCCTCTCGTAAAAAGGCATAAGTACTGTTGAGAAAGCGAGTAAACGTCCCCATTTACTAATGACAAAGTGTACTGATAAAAGAGCGGCTACACAATTTCTCGGAGGATATTTTACCTCCTGCTTATTCACAGAATGCTTCCATCCAAAAAGTATAACAAGTGCATATTTGCAAATGCTGAATTGCTAAATATTCTGCTCTAATCCTAAATACTTTCTCCTATAACTCTACCATTTATAAATGCATTAGAACTGTCTCTTATAAATTAAATTTTCTCTGCTTTCCATAAAATCACAAAAATCAGCTTCCGTTTCTCTCACTTTCTCTCTCTCTCTATTCATTTATTTTCATTATGCTGAGCCTAAGCATTTCTCTTCTCTATAACTCGCTTCTCTTTTAGAAAAAGGCCAGCGTGGGAGTGAGTAAATCGATTGAAAATGTTACAAAATGAGGGACTAGCTATACCCATATTATTTAGGCACTCGAAAAACTCTAGAAAAAAGGCAAAAAAGTATCCTGCATTTTTCTTCAGATTTCAAAACTATTTCCCTCAAGTTACCTTTTAAATGGATAAAAATATTTTAGAGAAATGCCCATGAATAGAAAAGCAGAGTTTTTTAGGAACAATTTGTTAGAAAAAATATCAGTTTGCATTACTTGATTGGGTCCCGACAGGTTGATTCCGCACGAATTGCATCGAAGACATTCTTCGTGATAATGATTATTATCGTAGAGGGATGACTGTTCTGTAATTTCAAGATAAATCCATCCTTATTATTCATTCTCCGAGTAAACTGAAGACTTTTTCTTCAACTCTACACATATCGGTTTTCATTTGGAGAATGAAAATTTCACAATTACTTTTTACACCAACAGATAACGGTAATGTGCGACACGAACACTGATAATTATTACTTTTCAGGGATAATAATAGGAGAAGGGAAAAAAATATCCGATTAATTTCTAGGAGTTTTCCCCAACCTCGTAGCAATTTTTGGGTCTCTCCACAGACCAAATTCCGAGCAAGATATGGATACTACCGTGTTTTCGACTATTAAAACTAAGCCGGTTTTAACATCCTTTCCTACTTTCACTCTCCTCCTCGCGTGCATCATTTCCCCTTTAATGAAGCGGAATCATCTGTTTTAATTCGCAGACATCATTAAGGATTTCGAGCCCATTCCACTTCTCTCTACACATTAACCTCAAAGTTCATAGAGCAGAAAAGTATATTAAAAGCTGATGTTGATGTTCTTGGTGGAAATCAACATTTCTCCTATTTTCTCTTTCCAAGTAGGTCGTACACGGTTTTTAAAGACCTTGCTTTTTTCTACGTGGATGACGTGGATTCTACGAGCTTATCACTTTATGGTTAAGTATTGTAGCTGATTTTATATTAAATCTTGGATAACCTAGAAAGCAGATATTCCTTTCTGAATTTCGCTCTCCAATTTTCTGCGAGAGAAAAATACGGATGGCCACCCACGCATCATCATCACCACCAGCTGTCGTTCCATCACAGCTCACCGATCACACAGACAATGTCATAGTGGAAAGGAAGGAAATCGGTTTAGCATTTCTGTTGTTCTAACAAGTAACTTTCTCCAGTGGACTTAAAAAGTTCAACTTTTACATCATTTCTTCCTACTACAGACCACTCTTGAGTTTTCTCGCTTCTCTCTGTGGAAAATTTAGTTTGCGATGAAATCCTATCTTATCTGAGGGAATGGGAAGCGGAAAGACAAAAACCACGCTCGCACAAGATAAAGGATTATCGATTATTCAATACAAATATATAACCACTTGAGTTTTTTCCTTCATTAATTTTCATTCATTTGCTCCCGTTTTTCAGCCTGCGTCTAGTGCGAGAGAGAGAAGAGCTCGTAAAGTGCTTTGAGCGTAAGCTCCTCTTCCCCTTAAAATAACACATGGGGAGAACAAAAAAGATGAAGATAAAACGACTTTTTTTCTCTCTCTCCCTTTCCCAAAGTTATTCAGAATTTAGAACAATGACTCCAATTTCGCATGTAATCTTTATGCGAATAGTTTTCACTTGAGAGTAGTGGCAATACTCTAAATGTATAACAATGGCTTTCTCCCCACTCGGATCATATCTGTAGTTAAAAGTGGAACAATTTAGATAATTTTTCCCTCCAATCTTTATGCAAAAGCTAATCCATAACTCTGTCACTTGAGCCTTTACTTGAATCGAGTGGTGAATTGTGAATTTTATCTTAACGCTTGAAATCTTCTTTTTTTAAAACGATACAATACTTTCATTTAAAAATGGGATGGTGAAAGCATTTCCTAATTTTTTAGGACAAAATCACACTAAAATTCGCCCAAATTATTCAGCTACTATAAAGCGTTTTACTCAAGTTATGTGACGATCATGACACGAGCATTTAGGAGAATAAATTCGTATCACGTTTCATTTCCACTTTCCTTAAATGAAATTGATAGAGGAGACCAAATTTTATGGAATCAGTTACGTGATATAGAACCATTAGTGAAATGAAGTGGCCAACTTAATTCTATGCTTAAATCTTTTGATAAATAGTAGCTAATTCCAGGCTATGTGATATCGATATCGTCCCAACTTTCCAAAAACATGCTTAATTTTATAGATAAGTTCAAAAGAGCGTTAACAAATTCTCCTTTGAAAACTTTAAAGAGGCAACGCATTTATTAGGAACGTCCACATCAAGATAAACCTATTTAAATGCATATATCGACAATAATTACCTCTTGCAAACAGTGAAAAAGATAAGAGAATAGTCGAATCTCATTAATAATTAAATATTCAGAGAGGGAGAAAGTAATCATTATTATAATTTTCACTCAGACACACACTCCTCAGCACACACATCTAAATAATAAATGAGTTTCAATAGGCGATGAGAGAGCAGCTGCTGTTGCTCTGTTTTTCACGATCAGTCCCTGTGAGAGAGCCCAACTCTTTGTACACTACCGATTCTCCCCCCAATTTATTTAATGTATAGCTAGCGCCCATTAAAGACGCATACAAAAACTAAGGACTAATGCGGCACAGACAAAGAGCTCATCTAACTAGTCATATTCTATTAGTTTCAATTCAAAAAGATGAAAAGTAGAGAGAGAAAGCTACATAGCCCATCATATAGTTTTAAATAGGAGCCATCAACATCATCATATTTCCCTAATGCTACACATTATATTATTTCACTCGAGAAATTTCTCAGCCTACTTTCTCTTTCCCAGGTAAATGTGTTGTTTTTCTGGCTTCCTAGCTGGTTAGCTTCATCCTCACTTTGCCCTACAATTCACGTCGAGTCTGTTGTGTAAATATGGGAGCCTTGGAGGAGAGATGGAGGGAATGAAGAGTATACAGAGTCTATATTTACACTTACTCCGCCTGTTTGTTCTTATCCATCTACCTTTTTTTATAGATTCTTTCGTATTCAAAAAGAAAATGTTACATTTTACTATCACTCATTCACTCGTCCTCTTTCTTTCTCATGTGCATACATCATCATCAGCCCAGTTTCATCCTTGATAACCTCTCTCATCTATACAAGTCAAGTTGGCGAAATCGATCCATTCTCCCTCGACTTGTGTATCTCGCCAGCCTCATTTACCGCGCCGAATAAAAAAACACGTGAAATAAGTTATGCCTTTCTTCATCCAAAAAATACTATGCCATAAGAGCCTTGTCATTGCAGCTTGTAGCTTTCTCTTTGTTTTCCCATGCTTAAAGTAAAAGCAACAAAACCATAAGGAAAATCAATTTAATGATGAGCTCAACCCGAAAAGAAAAACTAATCTTAATTGCAGACGAAGTGTATTATCTTCCTAATATATTTATCCATTAGGATGAGTAATTCGACGAGGAAAGCTTAATGGAAGGGGAGACACTTTTATGTAAGTCAAGTAGCTTCTTTCGAAATCAATTCATAGATACATTCCAACCCAGACGTTCCTCTAAAAGCTAAGAAATGTACATTGAATATTTTTACCGGATGTTCAATTACATTAGGGAGGAAAATGGTATAATGAATCAACTAAATTTCTAGGCGTCTTCTCTAGTTTGATTAATATCGTATATTCCTACTTTTACCGTTTCCGGAGAAAGTGAAAAAGCTACTTGAATTTACAATTTCAATTGTGCCCAGTCACGTTGCTTTTGAGTACTGATGAGTTGTAATAATATGCGTCATACACGAAAATATTTAGTGGAATTCCTCCGTGAAATAAATGGTGTTGAAGTTGTATGCTCAGAGTAAATGTAGCAGAAAACGAGTAAATTATGCAAGCCACGCATAAACCCCTTTTAAGAGAGAAGCGGCTTGGGAGACAAAGTATGTCATGCTGTGTGGAGGTTGCTGGATGTGGAAATGAAACAAGCCATAAATTGTTTTCCAGTTTTGTCTACCTCTTTCAGGGATAATAATTGCGGACGTGTTGCCTCCCTAAAAACTTTTATTTGTTTTCAATCATCCTTTAGTTAAAATAGAGGATGAAAGTTTCTAAAGAATTTATGTGCAATGATTTTTAAATATTTTAAATCTCCATTTATGTATACGCTTGGTCTATAAAGATCTTTTTATAAATGCATTGAATAACTTTTATTTGTTTTCAATCATCCTTTTGTAAAATAGAGGATGAAAGTTTCTAAAGAATTTATGTGCAATGATTTTTAAATATTTTAAATCTCCATTTATGTATACGCTTGGTCTATAAAGATCTTTTTATAAATGCATTGAAAGAAACGAATGTTTTGAGAGTAAGTCAAAAGTATAAAGTAGAAAAAAGCAATAAATATTCAGTTTTCTCTTCCATTTAAAAAATCTTTAGAAAATAAAGCCATTAGAAAAATATTTTCATCTTGGATTTGCACGTTCAAGTAGTAAAAAGACTTTTAAAAAGTTCTAACCAATTTCTTCCTTGAACCTTTTCCCTGCTAAAAGCTGAAAACTTTTCTAAATTCTAAAACACTTCCATTTTAAAAAGTTCTAACCAATTCATTCCTTGAACCTTTTGCCTACTTGAAGCTGAAAACTTTTCTAAATTCTAAAACACTTCCATTTTCATCACAACAGGTTTAAATAAGCTGATGCTCTCTCTCCTCCTACTATACCTTGGACTCAAGTTGGTTCTGGGATTCACCCCGGATATGAAGTGATAAGCGACACACGTACATCTTTCCATTCACCAGATTAAAAGTATGTAGACCATGCCCATATCTATTTAGGCACGTCGAAATAACAATCACCCTCTTTAGAAAATGAATGCGAAGAACAAAAAGTGTCTCTACCTTCGGATCCACCACATGTCGACAGAGAAAGCAATAAAATAAGAATGGAGAAAGATTTCTCACATTCGGCAATAGTAATTTTGGAGATTCCTCTTAAGAAACAATCCTCCAGAGACAGAGGCAAGGAAGTGGTAAAAAATAAGGACGGGGAGATGCCGATGGCACGATGCAATTTCGCCAAAAAGCATACAATCTCGTCTTCTATATACCGTATTGTATCCGGTGTGGCCATCAGTATGACGCGGATACTAATACAATCTGCATTTAATTGACAATAGCGAAATTGGTTCCGGATAGAGTTCTGATATTTGCTAATGAACGTATGTCATTTCATGGATGATGGGTATGCATCGTTCATCATGTGGAGCAACAAGAGAAGTGGCTTGTGCTGAGTGAATTGTTTCGAGATTAATTGCTTTCTCTCCCTTCACATTTAAGTGATGTGATAACGAAATGCTAGAATTATATAGACTGACTATGACTCCAGGGCAAAGATATATCTAGAGACATTTCATATGGCATCAGTTCTCTATAAAAATGTACAAAAGTATCATGATAAATTGTCCCCGTCTGAGCTGCTTATGTAAAAGAGATGCAATGAAGGTAAGTGCATTTTTTAAAGCTTTCCTATTTCCTTTAAACCATTTCAAGACCTTTTCCCATATCTGTTTACTCTGTAAATATAATAAGGCTTGGGAAGTCTCCTTGTTACTCCAACAAATGGAAATTGTGACAGGAGTAGAAGATACAGAGCTTCTTAGCTCAAAACTTTCTCTTTGCACCATTTTATTTTTTCTTAAAACACATTTCCCCTCCTTAAACTTCAGTCTGCCTTTGAGCTCGTGAAGAAACTGCTTTATGCCATTACACACTACCTTTCTCTCCAGACTTTCTCCGTGAGAAAAGTGGAATACTAAGTATAAAATATATGCATTCGTTGACGATGACCAACTACTTTGCTCTCAGCTGAACAGAGAAAAAATAAGGACGAGGGAGAAAGTTGTGTGCAGATTTACAACTTATATAAAAAATGGTATGCCATTACTGTTATTATTTTGGGTATGATGAATACTGCGAGACTCGTCTCTTATGTATAAGAAACGATTTAAACATGCATTTAATCCTCAAAAGAATGGACATCGTTAACCCAAATGCCAAGTGGTAATCATCCCGTTATAAATCAAATCATTTTCGAAACAAATGTTTAACTTAATTTGCTACTATTAACTAAATATTCGTCTATCAACTAATCATAAATCAGATTAATGAATATTTATATCATTAAAACTAATTTTCGTGCTTTATCATGCCAATTTCCTTGAAAAATATTGGAAAAGCTCCGACTTCAAAAAGGGTAATCAATTGCTGTGGCACGCCGTATTTACACGGAGCTCTAATTTATGACTTTCCGGCACAAAATAAATCAATATTAGCCAACAGTTGCTCTTGGAATGTTTTCAGAGTAAATTATTATCTTGAAGAGCCTAAAATATCACTTCTGATTTAACGATAAAGTTAAGAAAATAATTAACTGTCAAGTTCGACAATGGAGATAAGGCGAATGCGGTGCCGAACCAATTTCTTGTGTAGATTAGTTTGAATTAATTTCTTAAGGAATTGCCCATTCCATGCAAAACTAGTTGGTATATGTATGTCCCTAAATCGATTAAAATTACAAGCTCAATTAAAAGAAACATCAACATACCCTACAACATAGTTGAACTCATTTCTTGATATGCACTTTGCACTAAGCAAACTCCCTACACTTTACTCATCCCAACTTTAAATATTTTAATAGTCTCGATTCAATCCATTTTAAACGTAATTCATCTATAAATTTTATATTAGCACAGTTATGTTTTAGGCACAGTTAAATTACGAAAAGCCACACTTCTCCAGTTAAAAATTTCTTGTAAAAACTCATAATAATATCTCTCTCGTCTCAAGCCATTTTGTCCACTCTATTTCTCTCTACATTCAGGTCACACACATTAATCCATCTCTGAAGCAACAGTTCCTCCCACTCTCCTCTCGCCAATCGAAACCCTCCACCAATCCACCTCAGAGCCAACTCTCGACTCAGGTAATTTCTCTGAAGGAATTCCAGTGGGAAATGTACACTGAGAAAACCAACAGCCAACACAATTTCATTCACTTGATACATCAATATTATCAAGATGCTTTCATCTCAAGGATTAACTGCACACACTTCAATATCCTCACCTAAAAAAATCCCTGATTAAAAGAGATAACTGGAGCTTTACCCGCTCCCACTTAACTTTTCCTCGAAAAAAGGATTATGTTTTTCCTCACATGTTTTATATAATTTTCTCTCATATATCTGGCTTCTTTTGTAGCTACATATTTCACAAACTAACGGTCTAATACTCATACCCATCGGTTCAGTCATAAAGTCTTGGGATAAAAAGATATTGTACACGGGTTTCCCCCATTTAACCCTTTCACTAAGAGAACTCCACATTGACTGAGAGAGTAAATTCCGCTCTACACACAATATCCCCAACTCTTCGACACTCCTCACATGCTTTTTTACACTGCCAATATCCCTTATTCCCCCGAAACATTTATGTGAGAGTTGGATAGGAAGAAAAAATACAAATGGAGAAAGCAAACGCATTCCTCACTCAGTATCTATATCTTTCTCTGTCCTCAGCCAAATGCTCCAAGCTCTCTACTAGCCTCCTATTCATATCCTTGTCCGAAACAACTTGATGATGATGATGACGATGATGACTCCGAATATTGTAGAATGCACAAGAAAATTCGGTAATGTGTACGCCCGCTCANCGAAACATTTATGTGAGAGTTGGATAGGAAGAAAAAATACAAATGGAGAAAGCAAACGCATTCCTCACTCAGTATCTATATCTTCCTCTGTCCTCAGCCAAATGCTCCCAGCTCTCTACTAGCCTCCTATTCATATCCTTGTCCGAAACAACTTGATGATGATGATGACGATGATGACTCCGAATATTGTAGAATGCACAAGAAATTCGGCAATGTGTACGGCCGCTCATATGGAACCTAAGAATGGAACTCTCTCTCTCAAGAGGAGTCTAGTATTCACCTATTATTTCCGTATCGTGCACCGCCAGCAACAGCTTTCACTTTTATTTTTTTCTACTCCAACTATTCCTCTATAACTTTTATATCGTCTTATCTCATTCCCCCTTTATTCTCCTCCCTGAGAGAGAGAGGAGGAGGAGAAGAAGGAGAAGAAGTGAGCTCATATAAAATTTATATGCAATAAAGTGAGCCAATATAGACTCATATGATGGGAGCAAGTGTATACCCCTTTTATAAATGAATTATCCTCACACACTATACTTTTTTCCGATGGTGGTTCATACGCAATTTATTTCTAAGATAATATTGTTTACATAATATCCCTTGTTTTTAAGCAGCTCCGTACTTAAGTACTTTCCCCTTTTTCTCTGGAAGAAAAAAGTTTTTTTTCCGATGGTGGTTCATACGCAATTTATTTCTAAGATAATATTGTTTACATAATATCCCTTGTTTTTAAGCAGCTCCGTACTTAAGTACTTTCCCCTTTTTCTCTGGAAGGAAAAAGATATCATTAAGCGGGGAAATTGTTGCCTGAAATCGAGATAAAATGTATATAAGTTTTTATAGTCTAGCTGTATATCATATGCTTTCTCCTACTTTCACTCTGGAGGAATGTACATGATCAATATAATATGAACAACATGAAAAGCTCCACAGGCTGTTTCCATTCTGTATAAGCAGTTGGAAAAGGACGATAGGAATCGTCTGGATGCAACAAAGTGACCATTTTTTATTTAATAGACTGTGCATATATGGAATGAGTTATTTAGAATTTTTTGCGAAGAGATAGATCCTTCTTCCTTTATATTATTAATACAGAGACATTTAAGGAGCTCCTAAGAGTACTTGAGATAAACCCTTTTATGTTACGCTTCAATATTAATAGAAGAATGTAGACGGTTGGGTACGAAGAGGTGGAGAGATATCATCTGGTTGCTTTCACCGGAACTTTCTGAGCAGGTTGGGATGAGTAGTGAATGGAATAGGTAGAGTGAGCTGGATGTTAGGTTCGTCCCTGACAAAGTAGTGGAGTAACAGGTTAAAGGAATAGTTGGGGAAGTTGTTTGTGCTAGAAACGCTGAATGGGCTGCGCACACGTGACACACATTCATAATGAGAAAAAGCATATTTACCTGTCTGCGTACTTGTATCGAAGAATGCGCACGTTGTTTCCACTACCATTGTGCCAATGGTTCCGTCTGTGATTTGCGCTGCTGAATCCCTGCGACCTCGAGTCTTTGTCATTTCTTCGGATTGAGTTGATTGTCTTCTAAAAGAAATAGAAGTGCAGTTTATGTCGAACAATACTGGGGGACACATGGGGAGAGTTTTTCCTTTCGATTTTACCTGAAATTCCGACACCTAATCATCTCCTCCGTTGTCGACTGTCGCCGGAATCCTCGAGCTATTAAGATCTCTTCTGTTGTTGACTGTCGACGCAGATTAGATCGGGGAGCGACGGGAGATGGCTCCCGGGAAGAGCATGTGGAGGACGAGTCGGGAGATTTACGAGAGCCCCTTCTCTCATCATTTGTCACCTTTATTAATTAACAAATGTCAGAGAATGAACCGGAAAAAAATCCGCAATAAGCCATTACCGTTGATTGCCGTCTGGACTGTCTCCGTTTCCTATTAAAACGGTGATCTTCCTCCGCTGCCGAATCCGGGGATAAAGAATCCCGTCGTGCTTTCCTCTGCATAGCAGAATGCTCATCACTTGTGCCATCGTCTGGAGATAAGAATGGCCTAAAAATCATAAATTATTTCATTAAAAACATCAACCAATACCCTTTCATACACAACAGCATTCTTTTATAAATAAACTATTTTACAACCATGCAAATCCAAACACGAACAAAGAGGAAGAGAACTCGAAGAATTCACTTTCACCAACAGACTCTATTTAACCAAGCGAAAAGGAACAAAAGTCAAAGCTTACATTAAACATTGAAATGTGAGTTTTAGAAAACGACTCGAAAGGTTTCTTTTTGGAAATGTTCTGATTGTTATAATTTTTATGATTTGTGATTTATCGATTATGTAATTGTTTTCTCCACGGCAGAACTCGATTGGATGATGGACATTCATGTTAAAGGAAACCATTGCAGGAGATATTGAACACATTTATATGCACAATATTTAAATAACAAATTGTTTTACAACATTGATCAATAAGGACAGTAAGTCTGAAGAGTTTTTTATCAGCTTTTCTGTACTTGAGAGAGAGAGAGAAGAGAGAACTTGAAAGAAGAGAAAAAATATATTTGACAGATATGTTGAGAAGAGAAACATGTATAGACATGTAATGTATATTTCTTTATAAATAAGAACAACTATTAGAACAAGATTACGGTTTTTGTTTTTAAAGATTTTTTTCGCAACCTTAACTGTAAGGGTAATGGTCTTCGTGCTCTCACTCCCACAAATTGGTTTCCGACACGAAATCTACTGCCCATCGCCCATTGTCGCCGTAACTCATCTAACTCTCTGATCTGCGGCATCGAGACCCTATAATAACAAGAGTTATAGCCAGAGAAGAGAATAATAAAACAAAGGAATTATTTTTTCTTTTGCTCACTCACTCATATAGCCAGAGCTACTTTCTTAATAAAAATGAAAAAAGTAAAACGAGCTGAAGTATATTTACAGCTTTGCTCATAAGTCAAATCCAATATTTACAATTTTTCCGATTCCTTTTATTTATTTTTTTAGAGAAAAATGCAAAAAGTAGACTGTGTGGTCTAGTTTGCGCCAACAGTGAAAGTTAAGTATTGGTTTGGTGCAGTCATAAATGAAAAACGCTTCACGCAAAAATATAATAAAAAATTCTAGGAAAAAAATGAACAAATATCGTGCTTAACAAAAGTTACCCATTCATAATTGTTTGCTTTTTATAAGAAAAATTACGTACAAAATAGCACAAACTAAATAACCAAATGTTATAATAAAATGAAGAATTCTACAACAAATATTACTACAAAACGAGTTCACAATTCTTTCTCAGATATTTCGGATTGGACTGGACACGCAACAAGACGAGTCAAATTTTCCCTTAAGACAATCTTGCTTTTTGTAATTACGTTTTACGATAACTTTTCCTCAATTCTCTACCTTGTTCTCCATTTTATTACCCTTTTTAGACAATCTACGACACAATTAGAGCTACAGCTACAGGAAATAATTATAAACACATGCAATAATATATTTTTACAACCAAATTTTGCAAAAGTGTTTCCTCAAAAGTGAATATTTTACTGTTAATAATTTAACATTTCTACTTGGGAGAATTCATAACAAATTTTGAATTATTTAAAGGATAAAAAGACTTGATATTTTTATTTTCTTAATAATCATTTTACTTTGATCCTCGTCTCTTCGTCCCAAACTCATCCAAAACAGTAGATTGTCTTCGTAAGCGATGTGGTTTCGTAAGTGTTGGTCGTTCAGGAGAAACTCCTGGTCTTGAACTACGTCTTGTAAACTCTCTACGGATTTTCTCACTTGAGGTAGGTTCTACAGGAGAAATGACTGATGGTGGAAGTGGTGGTGGTAGCTCTATAGGTTCTGGTAAGAGAATAAGAAATGCTATATAAATCTCAACTCATCCGTAATAATTATCTCAATTATATGCAGACTCGAGAAAACTCGAGAGAAGCATTCTTCTCATCAAGTTTTTTATGATTATACATACCTGGAGAGGTAACTATACGCTTAATTGCAGTAATGGACCCACGTCTCGGTTTATCAACAGAAGTTTTACGTGCAAGCTTCCCTTTAATTATATCCGCGGATGATTCTCTTCGCTTGGTCCGCGCACCAACTGTGCTACTTATTGTCGACTCGCGCCTTCCCCACGGTAATGATCTAAAAATAGCCGAGAGCAAGAAGTTAAAGTAGGAAAAACAATTGGGATCATAAAAAACATCATAAACTCCAAGTCTGAACGAGCCATCAAGGTTATATTCATCGAATCTTTCAACTTCCAACTAGGTACTTATTTTCTTCCCAAGTATGATCAGTTCAATGAAGATGATGGGTACGGAATACGGAGCGTGAAGGCTTTTTCAATACTAATCCCATGTATGAAAAGTTTTACCACTATTAAGACTTACTCGACTGCCTACTTAAGTCGAGGAAAACCTCCCATCGTGGCACACATATACATTAAGCTTGAATGAACGCAAGAGCTTCTGAAACTGAGGCTCAGTTACTGAGCCCACACACGGCTCGAAAAAGTGGAAAGGATTGGAGTGAAGTGAGTTGTGAAGTTGTCTATTTACCTGGAGGAAATAAGGGAAAGCTTGTTTGGGGGGATTTATTTCTGCTAAAAATGAACAGTAAATTATGTGCTTGGGTTAAAGAGGAGACGAGTATTTTGTACATGTTTATATTTGGACAAGTTTCGTTAAATATTTTTCACAATGATGAATTGAGCAACATTTTACCTAGCTAAATCCGCTAGCGTTTCCCTTCTTGATAAAGACTTATCCTGTTTCTTAAGGCCTCCTCCACTTCCCCATTCCCTTAAAATATCTGTCAACTGTGCGAGCGAACTACGGCGGCGTCGGGATGTTGGCGGTGATGTCTCTCGGACCTGTAAGGGAAGATTTAGAAAATAAATTTAGGTATTTTGATTGGCTTATCTGAACCTTTATAATAATACTTATGTTTTTCTCTTCTACATTAACGAGATTATACCAGAATTCTATTGAATGAAGCTGACATTTATCCTCATCATAAATCATTAGTAGAACGACGTAAAATGTCATTTCCATTCAATGCAAGAAAGTAAAAGGCTAAAGATTCCTTTCAGCAGGCAAACACGATTCAGTAATTTGTGACTTTCTCCTTTTATAACTTTAAAAAATATTCCTTCTCTAATATTTAAATAGCATACCTCAGTGGGCGGTGAAATGCTTGTAATTTGAGCGGCTGAATCACGGCGACCAAGTCGAGCTCTTAAAATTTCTTCTTGTTCTTGCTCCCTGTAACAAAAATAGTTTGAATGAAATATTATTTAGTTATAAAAATAGAATCAAAATCTAATTCCAAATTTTATCTATTACTCCAAACCACATCATCATTTTAATGTCAAAAGCATGTGTAAACTTGCTTAATCATAGAATTACACTTATATTTGGCAACTCCCCGAGAAATCTTCCCAAGGGAGTCCCTGTCTATCCTGAGGAAGGAGATGAAAAATATTTGCCATTTCCAACCTCATCATCATCACATCACAAAATGAGCACTAAGAGCGCAGAGAGAAAGTCAAAAGCTCAACAAACTTATTAACTCTCTTATGAAAGAGAAAGCGGAACAAGCCATTTCATATTTTCTCATTAGTCCCACCAACTCTTGTCTTGCAATGTCTTTACATCCACCAGAGACTTATGCTTTAAAAATGTAGAAGATAACTCAAAAGGGGCGAAAATTGCATGACGGAGAAATCCGGAGAAAAATTGGAGTGAAAGACAGCTCATGAAAGTTGGATTAACTTGTTGCTACTGCTCTAGGAACCCTACTTATTCTCCTTTTCGTAGTTTCTTTACACAAAGTTGGGTGTATGCTTCCGCTTCCCTTTCATTTGTGTAAGAATGCGTAATTCCATCGTATGGCTTTTTATACATGAATTATATTTCAACTTTTTATTGCGTATCAGCTACCAATATATATTTTTAGCTTTTGCATAATTTTTTTATAGGGATTGGCAATCCTCATGAATTATTTTTTCCATCGTTGATTCCCAATCTATTTTCTAATTTTGATGAAAAAAGAGAATTATTTTCTACAATGTGACTTTCATGAGGTAGTCAGTGTCGCAAGACATCTAATTTTAATACGAAAGAAGGAGTGGAAACCTCAAGACAATGACTTGAGAGTAACAAGTGAATACACTACAGAAAAACTCTTCATTTCGGATTCGTTTATCACCAGATTTTCAGCTGAAATTGGAGGCTTGATCTCCATTATTCAATTTGCAAAGCAAAATACTCTACCACAGAATAAGAGAAGTTCCATGATGGAAGCCGACAACTCGAGAAGTTAATAGGAAACTATAAAAGAGGAAACTACGAGAGATCTCCAAATCGATTTATTTTATCTTGAAACCAATTTATTTCCAAATTTGGAAAGTCATTTTAATACAAAAAGTAATTTACTTCTCCACTTCACCAAAAAGTATGAAATTTCAAATTAAAATAATTTACACAAATTTACATCGTCTGTTAACTACTCTGATACGGAATATGTGTAAAGGACGCTGATAATTACGAGGGTGGATTGAAAAATAGCCGGTATTTCATAGTTACAATGGTTGAATATAAAATATTTT
>JAHZMU010000169.1:0-14605 GCA_027743725.1 Rambutsinella grinnellia | reverse complement strand
GGATTGCTCGCGGAATAATATCGCACATTACTAGACTCCCTTTGTGGTAAAGGCGCAGAGCCAAGAGGCTGAGGGAAGCGTAGTCCACTGTTAGATGTTACTTCCATTGCAGCCCATCCGTTTTGTCCCGGCTTGACAGAATTGGGGCAAGTGTGCCCACTGGACACAGAACACGAGCTATAATTGTTTCCTGATGGATTCATCCCGCCTACTCTTGACGAAGTCGAAACTGGATGAAATTGCTGATTTTCACTGAAGGTCGGAGGGTTTGACGCTGCCATCCTAGGCAATGGAGTTATTTGAGTCCGTGGAGGAAGGATATTATTATTCATAGGTAACACACCGTTTGAATACGAGTAAGATTTTGAGGTAAGACAAGAAGACGAAGCAACACCACTATCATGCGACGCCCACCGATCCGACGAGGATGAGAACATGTATGGAAAGCGTGTCATAAACGGATGATCCAAGATTTTACTCAGTTTATCAAATAAAAACCTAATCAAGTCCACATCCCTCATTAATAATCAAACAATAATTCCTTACAACACTCATATTCTTCGTAAGCAATAGATTCGCCAAAGTCATATCTCGATGAACAATATTATGTGAGTGAAGATAAATCAGTCCTTCCACAACTTGACGCAATATATTTCTCGCTGGAATACAAAAACACTACAATTTAGCAACGCCTTATACACCCTAATAAGTCAATCTTACCTTCATCTTCGGACAACGTAGCCTTCGTAGTTCTCAAATACTTCTGCAATTCTCCATTATGACACAACTCCAACACCAAATACACTTGACATTCATCTTCAAAAAACGTATACAGTTCTAAAACGGCTGGATGCTTCAATCTCGAATGGATAGATACTTCCTGCTTCACCCGATTCACCATTCCAGCCGCTTTCATAAGTTTCTTGTCAATCTGTCAAGACAAATCATTCAGTCAATCCTATCATCCACAACCCATTTAATGATTCAACTTACCATCTTAATGGCAACTTCCACACCCGTTTGGCGAACCTTTGCTCTATAAACATGAGCAAAGCCTCCCTTCCCAAGCAACTCGAACACTTCATATTTCTGCAACAAATCAATTAATTAATTACCCAAT
Organism: Rambutsinella grinnellia; assembly: GCA_027743725.1. Classification (NCBI taxonomy): domain Eukaryota; kingdom Metazoa; phylum Arthropoda; class Collembola; order Entomobryomorpha; family Entomobryidae; genus Rambutsinella; species Rambutsinella grinnellia. The sequence goes on along the minus strand of JAHZMU010000169.1, from coordinate 13,485 downwards.
TAATCTTTAAAAACTTATCAACTTACATCAATAGAATCACCAAAGTCTCCCATACTAGTCCTATAAACTTGGATTTAAACATTAGATTAACACGACATTTAGCTTATCGAAATGATAAACATTGACACACCTGAGGAGACTTCAACAAGTCAACAATCACTTTCAACACACTACTGACGGTTATCTCCCGCCACCTTTTACAAAAATTTTACACCCAACTCAATCCATATGAGCTTCGGCGACGGCTAACGCTTCCACTTTACATCATTCTGCACGTAAAGAATTGCTTTGGGCTATTTCGCTAGCCGAACATATAGCACAGCCTATACCTCTGTGTAGATTACAAGCAGTGTACACTTTTTGTCTACACTTGTTTCAATGCAACCAAACTTGTTATGTGTGAAAAGTGTGCACTCGGCCCCAATCCATCTATCCCGTTTGGTATCAATACAAAAACCACAAAGTCCAACCCTTATCAAGTCACATTTTTTCAACCTGTACAGAAATAGGGCCTCAATAATAATATTGATCATTAAAATAGTCATTTAATTAGTCAATTAATTACTTTTAATTTTATAACGTAAAAGCAGTAGTTATAATACAGCTGGAATTCTGGACGGTGACCTTTGTAAAGTTTTAAGTTGTAACGTGCTTCATATCCGCTCCGATTGTTTGGAAGATTTTAAATTGTCGGTTTAAGATTAGTTTGAAGACAGCTGATATTTAACAGCTGAGCAAGGTAAGGTAATGTCCACGTGTCAAGCTTAATTCGTGAATGAATATCTGAAATATTATTTAAATATGAACCGTTTTTGTACAGTTAACTGGGCAATAATTCATTAGTGTATAAAAATCAGCCATGAATCAAATGAAACGAGGAGCGGAACGGGTCTACCGTACTTTACTACGACGCCAGTGTCGATCTGCGAGTACTGGAAAAGTTGTAGAGCCGCCAACCGGAGCGGCTAAAGGGTCGCAACCTACAGTATCCGGTAATTATATTTTGCGTGTGTTAAATTTAAATTCTAAAAGGTAATTTTGTATAGAATTTTTATTCGTGAACTTATCTTTTATTTTGTAGCGTCCACTGCGTCAGCTACTCAAGAGAAGCATAATATCTCTGAAGAGAAATCGAAACGACCACGTATTCCATTGGATGTCCCATTTCCTGGCTTGCCAAATGCCGCATTTACGGAGGCTGAGCGGATGACCTACGATACTCAAATCACAAGTTTGGACAATGGACTGAAAGTCGCTTCGCAGACCCGCCCAGGACGTTATTGCACTATTGGCGTTGCAATCAAAGCAGGATCAAGATTTGAGGCGGGGTTTCCCAAAGGAGTATCACATGTTGCAGAAAAGCTCGGATTTCTTGTAGGTTTGAAATAATCAAGGAAATATTTTTTGATGTTGCTTACTTATCTAAACTGTTGTTTGTGTTTTAGTCTACTCGAGGTTATCCTGAAAGAGACTCCGTTGTGAAGGAAATGGAACAGTATGGTGCTATATGTGACTCACAGACTTCCAGGTATGGAGTTTGAGCTTACCCATAATGTCATTTCTTTATTAATAGAATCTTAAATGTCGTATTTGATTATCTAGGGATACAACAGTTTACGCAATATCTACACAAGTAAATGGATTAGACAAAATGATGAAGCTTCTCGGAGACGCACTGTTCTCCCCTAGGATCACTGAAGACGAGCTAAGTAATGTCCGGCAAACCATCGTCTATGAAACTGAAGACATGCAATTACGCCCAGATAAGGAAGCAGTCATAATCGAAATGATTCATGAGGCAGCCTGGCAAAAGAACACCCTTGGTTTTTCGAGATACTGCAACCCAGAGAATGTCAATAATATAACTCGCACTGAAATCTTGAAGTACATGAAGGCCAACTACGTTCCGGACAGGATGGTAGTTTCTGGTGTTGGTGTAAATCACAAGGAGTTAGTTGATCTCACAAAGGAATACTTGAACTTCAACAACACTACTTGGAACGCTGAAGGAATTTCATCTGTTATTGCTGATGACTCACCGGCAGAATATACGGGAGGAGAACTTCGGGTATGACAACGATATAATCTGACCGATGACAAATAAAAGTTGATAAAAAGCGGATTATCATTAAATTAAATTATTTTTCCAGGTGCAACAAGATTTTGCTCAGTTCAATGCGGGACCTCTACCTGTTCCCAAACTCGCTCACATGGCACTTGGACTGGAATCAGTCTCTCACCTGGATCTCTCACTTTATTCCAGCATGCGTATTGAACATCATGATGGGAGGAGGAGGATCGTTTAGCGCTGGAGGGCCAGGAAAGGGAATGTATTCTCGACTTTACACCAATGTGCTTAATCTGTAAGTTACCATTTATAAATCAACATCTAATCTAATTAGTTTCCCGCCTATTCATTGCTCACTTCGTGTTTCCTAGCAAACATTGGGTTTACAATGCAACGGCCTATAATAATTCGTACGGCGACAGTGGACTATTCTGTATCTATGGAAGTGCACCTCCAGAATACATGAAACATTTGACTGAAGTCCTCATTCAAGAACTGTACAAAATGGCGGACCCATTGGATACTGAGGAATTTGATGTATGAACTTTATTAATGACTACGTGATAGGTTTATTGTCTAATCCTGAATTCCAATTTTGTAGCGTGCCAAGAGACAGCTGCAATCAATGCTACTGATGAATTTGGAATCTCGTCCCGTTCTTTTTGAGGACATAGGACGTCAAATACTGGCTCACGGGCACTACAAACCGCCATCAGAGTACATGCGACTTATCGGTATTTAAAATAGCAAAATTATCTATGCAAATCATTGATTCATTTCAATTAACACAAGTTCTTTTTGAGGACATCGGACGTCAAATACTGGCTCACGGGCACTACAAACCGCCATCAGAGTACATGCGACTTATCGGTATTTAAAATAGCAAAATTATCTATGCAAATCATTGATTCATTTCAATTAACACAAGTATGTATCATGTAGAAAATGTAACTGAAGCTGACGTCCGAGCACTGGCTAAACGAATGCTGGAGAAGAAACCAAGCCTGGCAGCACTAGGAACCCTTGATCGCTTACCTGAATTCAACGAAATCATTTCATCCAGTAGTAATGGAAAAATACTAAAGGCCCCAGCAAAAAGCTTTTTTCGTCGATAGACGTAGCATGAACTAGCTTTACTAGTAGTAATGAATACTTGTTTCCAATAATCTTTTATGTTAAACTCTTGTTATAAAATTATCAAGCGAAGATTGAGCAATAAAGTAAAATATTTATCGAAAAGCCGAGTGTGGAATTATTTAATTTATTGTCAAGAAAGGTTTTATTTTTACACTCACTTTAAACAAATACAACCAATAACATATTAAATCAAACAACAGACTAGATCATGTATCTTTGGAACGACAACGTAATAAAAATATGCTACTCTTAATTTTCTGTCCATTTTACAATTAATTAATACATTTTGGAAAAATTCGTACAAAACAAACTTTAACAAATTCTAACTTTAGTCAAATTTTGAAAATAAATTAATCTACTTGCGAATTAGGTTTTGTCATTCAGAGGAAACATCATTGGAGAAAATCAAAATTAATTAATAATAGCTAAATGTACTCTTTAGTATTTTAAATTGTGTGGAGATCAAACAATAATTACTTTCATGTGTATGAGATCTATCATCCAAAAAATGAGAATCTAACAAGCACAAACGTATTCTAGTGAGATAAAAGCTTTAAACAATAGATTTCTTGGTTCCTAGCTGTAATCGTACAATGACACGGAGATCCATAACATCTAAGAACTAATGAGATAAATACAATAAATACAATAACGTTGCGTTTTCCGAACTCTAGTGCAAATTTTCGTATAACTTAAATCGTACACTTGAAATCTAAGGAAAGAAACCGGGATAGATTTACAAACAACTAGCTTGTGCACTCTCCCCTCTGGGGCTTTCGAAGCCTACAAACTTATCAGCCTGACTAGCATTACATATACTGGATTATCCAGTCTGGATAGAAATCTTAAAGTTAAATATTTGATATGAGTGCTATTAACAATAATATTAAACACTTCCGAGTAAGGCATTTCTTGAGCAGGAGATTTCCTTAAGGCAGCATTCGATGATTTAATTCGCTTTTTGTTTCGCACCGCACCAGTTTTTATAAAGGCTTATATGACCCCAATTTCCAAATGTCAAACGAGAATGTCTTGAGAGTCAATAGTGGCCATTGTTGGTGCAGCTTCATATCCGCAAGTCGAGGGCTTCTTGGAGGCTACTGTAGCAGTAATTCCAACACTTCGTCCAAGTGGCATGTCTGCTGTTTGCTGTTCTACCACACCAACTTCGGTAGATATGACTTGGTCGATTGAGGAGGAGATTGACATCAATTGGTCGACATTGACTGATGCCATTTCTGCAAGTCCGGCAGCAAGCTTCGAGTCTTCTTTACGCATCCCTTTCATCGCTGTGTAAATTGCCGATGCGGCAATCAATGATGGCTTCCAGCCAACAAATCGAGGTTCTATGAAAACAGATAAAAGTAATTTTACATTAAAATGTTCTCAACTAAAAATGTTCTCTAAAAAAATGGGAAAATGAAAACGCAATTTTACCTGTAGAACAAAGAGCAATGAAGGTGACCGCATGTCTTCGTACCAACTGGCTATACTTATTTCCGAGGGTATAACCTTGATTCGGACTCCGGACCAAAATAAAGTCGACAAAGTCATTGGCTGTAACAATGTTGATATCCCAGTTCAATTGGGAGAGAATAACTAATTCCCACGTCTGCAAAAAAAAATAGAAACGGAAATCAAACATCATGAATCAAGCGTGCATAAATTTACCAAATTAGAAAGCTATTCTATATTATCGAATAAGGGATAAGTCCAAGGTCTAGATGGAGAAGTGCAATAACCCAAAAGAAGCTCACCACCCGATCCCTGCTTCCACAGGGCCATGTGTTTGCAATGAACTCATACATAATTTTGTAGGTGAGCGATTAAAATCAAAAAAGTCAGTAATGAAGGGATGAAGAAACCGGATGAGTGTCAAGTAAAAGTTTTTTACTGGATGGGTGTAGTCTGCCCCATGGAAAGAAGGGAAGAACAATGGCTAATACCTTCGACACAGCCTGTTTCATATTTCATTATTCAAGAGAAACGGATACTCTGGTTAAGGTCGACTGGTCACAATGGGGTTTAATTGAAGATAGTGGTAATGCAATTGCAATACCCTTTTTGATAAATGAGACATGGCTCTCTCTCTCTGCCTGGAACACAGAAACCTACTTCTGCAAAATCTACCTTTTTGTATGGGCATGTGTCTTTCTTCTTAAGTTGCGTGCAATAATAGTATGCTTTTTATAACTTCTTCCCTTCTCTCTGTTCCATTCACTAACTCTTGCTCGAGNATGAGACATGGCTCTCTCTCTCTGCCTGGAACACAGAAACCTACTTCTGCAAAATCTACCTTTTTGTATGGGCATGTGTCTTTCTTCTTAAGTTGCGTGCAATAATAGTATGCTTTTTATAACTTCTTCCCTTCTCTCTGTTCCATTCACTAACTCTTGCTCGAGATAGGGAGAAACTAATAACGAGACAAGAATAGCAAGCTCTTCTATTAAGGACCATTTCCTCTTTCGCCCCATCCATCCGCTGTTTCTCTGGTCCATCTTCAGACTTCCATTCATCCTACGTGCATAATTTACACTAAAAAAAGATAATGTATGGGCTACACATATGGCCAACAAGTTGCATGTAGCATTTTCCTTATTCTCTCTCCTGTAGTGCCACTTCAACTTTGCATGTTAACTTGCCCTGTCCGATCAGATTGGCTGAACAAAGAAAGTCGGAACGGAAGGACCAAGTCATCGTCCACATTCAAGGTTTCTCATTTTTTTGCTTGTAGGAATTTTTATTCGTACCAGTTATAACTTCCTTTCTTCCCTGAACTTGTTTTGTTTGCAACATGTGTTTCCAAAGTGTCGAGCTTAAATATTACACATGATTTAAGCATTAAAAATCCCAAAGGATATTAAATCTAGAGGTTTTTAACGAGAAAAAATATTCCGTCTCACTTGTCCCCACATGACTGCATTAGCAAAGTTTGTGGTTGAAATGAAAGATTCTTCTCAGATTAAATTAAGTACTATCCAACGTGATCTTAATACGTTCTTAATTATCATACGGATGGAAATCTTCAATCAACTAGAGAGTTGTAAACTCTTCATTGACTACCATCTCATTCAAGTCCAGCAAACGAACTTTGATAAGAAAAACTTTTTCCCACAGAACGCGTTTTCATTCATCCAAAATCTGGTTATTTGCATGCACGAATCCCTTCCACTTGTAAATTGGGACATCAAAACGGGATATGCTAAATTACACTCTCATGTAACCATTTTCGTCACTTTTCCTTTGGACAATAATTAACCCTTATTACTCTCTTCTACTTTGGAGTGCACATCCCCTACAGGGAAGCATCACTTCTTTTACAACCAAGTCTTGATCTAGAATCTAGATTCTAGATTCTGGATCAAATTGAAAATAAGGTAAGGATAGAAAGGAAGAAGGGTCCTCATGATTTCATGAAGCCTCCATCTTCCTCCGTTTCCCATGGTATACCACGTTGAAAAGTGTCAATGTACGATCAGCCATAATGACCATGTTCCTTTCATCAAAAATTAAAGAATCCCTCACGAAGCACTTCTCTCATAGAAATGCTCATACTATTGCATGACGCATCATGCCCTTCATATGATGAGGAACCCTTCCAACTTTTCTCACTTGAGTTCCCTTCAACCATTCTTGAAAGTGTTTACCGAATAGAGAAAATATAGCTCGATAATACACATGAACGATTTCCTCTTTCCTTTCACATTTATCATTCATGGTAATCTATTATGTTTGATTGTTTCATTTATGGGATGTGAAGAGATGGGTGCTTCTACTTCCTCTTTTAAAATTCGGGTTAATCCACCAGGTCGTTTACACACGACTTTTCAGGTAGCTTTCACGGGATAAAAAAATCACCCTAGTTGGACTTCACCCTTTACCAGGTGGGGAGACAGTCTCTGATCTAAACAAGCTGGTGTGTGGGATAATTTAACTTTTTGATGGACTAGTGGCATTTTCTATTATAACTGAATCTACTTGCAATTCTTCATGCTATGCTCATTTATAACAAAGAGAACCCAAATTTATGATATTACTCTTTATGAAAAATATTAAACGCATATTTCCGGTGTCCAGCAACTTTTACGAAACAACTTTCATTTTTCATGACCATCAGGTTATATCTTGCGGTCATTTACATGAGATGAGTTCTTCACCCTTTTAGACTTTACAATTTTTTGCGAGAGAGAAGTATTACTTCAATATGCAATTTATTATGTTCCGCGAAGAGCAAACTGAAACCATATGTTTGTCCAGTTTAATTTAGAAAAATGTTGTGCAATCTTGCAACAGTTTTTTGATGGACTAGTGGCATTTTCTATTATAACTGAATCTACTTGCAATTCTTCATGCTATGCTCATTTATAACAAAGAGAACCTAAAATTATGATTACTCTTTATGAAAAATATTAAACGTTTATTTCCGGTGTCCAGCAACTTTTACGAAACAACTTTCATTTTTGATGACCATCAGGTTATATCTTGCGGTCATTTACATGAGATGAGTTCCTCACCCTTTTACTCTTAAGAATTTTTTGCGAGAGAGAAATTTTACTTCAATATGCAATTTATTATGTTCCGCGAAGAGCAAACTGAAACCATATGTTTGTCCAGAGATCAGCCTTAATTAACCGTTTTCATAAAATATCTTTGGTAAGCAGGTTTGTGGGTCAGATAGTTGTAAACCCTTTTTTCTCTCCAATCCTCTTAATCTAATGACGTATGGAATCATCAAATGCGACACTAAAAACTATCAGGGACACCATAACATATTCTTGTTTGATGTGGTGATGAGAAAGTAAGCAGGTTTGTGGGTCAGATAGTTGTAAACCCTTTTTTCTCTCCAATCCTCTCAAAGATCTTGCTTCTCGATGCTCACCTGCGACCACTTGATTTTTTCACTTAACATCTGTAATGAAGTGGTGCTCAGTGCTCAGTCTGTTGCAAGATTGCACAACATTTTTGTAAATTAAACTGGACAAAATGATATAGTAGGAGAGTGTTACATGAGGCAATTTTTAGGGTACTTGACGATATCCCATCGTCAACACTGATGATGATGACGAGTGCACACAAGCATGACGCTTGTGGGGTTGTTTCTTAAGCAAAAGGAAATCAACTTCCAGTCGCTGGTCGCCAGCGTCTTTCCTACTTGACTTAAGCCTTTTACACTTGCTTATTTCTCCTACTATTCTACCTTTTCCGTTCCTTTCTTACTGAAGCTTATCAACCAAGGTGGAGGAAAACGGGAGATGGCCAATTAGAAAACAATGCAATATTTATTGTAATGATATGCTGGGGTAAATATAATTCGTCAGCCTCATATAAGATATGAAGTACAGGATTGTCCTTTTCCTTCCATCTTTTACGACTTTTTTTAAACGAGTAAAACTTCTCCACGTCTTCCTGTGCCAACCCTAGCGTTCCACACGAAGGATTCATGAACCGTATCTGAGTGAATCATGCCATGTCTGATAATCTAATGACGTATGGAATCATCAAATGCGACACTAAAAACTATCAGGGACACCATAACATATTCTTGTTTGATGTGGTGATGAGAAAAGTGTCTTAAATTCAAAGCGATAATGAATGGGAAAAGTGAGAAAGGAAAGGAGTCACAGAGATTTGTAAATGAGGGACAATTTTCTAATTTTCTTCAGCTACAATCATTTTATCAACTTACCCGCAGAGATTTGAGGTGAAACACTGTTATCCGTGTACCATGAGAGTAACTCCAGTGAGAAATGGTTGCACTGCCTCGACTTGGAAGCCAGAAGGAGACATACGCATGCCACCATTTGAAGCTGTTCCTTTTTGATATTGCATGTTGCAAGAAACTGATCAAGAATTCCAACCGCTAGTGGGAACACTGCTTCATCACACCTCTGTTCTTCGCATACCTTTAAAATAAAAAAATATACACATGAAAACGCTAAACTTTTAGAGATTGACGATCATGCACGATGTAAATATTTTTACTCCAATATTTAGCCAACGGCACCAATACTTTTATGATTTTTTTTAAATCAAAGTTTCTATTCATGAACAGAAAACTTTTTTAAAAATCCCAAACCGGCATAATCCTGCATAATTACTTGAGGCGCACATGTTTTTTCTCTCGATGCCACCTTGAGGAATAACGGTTTGCCCCCGCTTATTATTGTTGACCACATTTATTCTCTAATTCACGTGAGTCGATCGATTGATTAGGACTCACGTGTAATATGCTAATATAGCAATGCCTTCAAGATGAATTAGGCCAATACGAGTAAAGGATAAAAGTATGTATTGCTCTCCAGGTCATAAAATTTACTATTAGCATAATCATACAGGTTTTAAACTTTATTTTCCAGGATTAGTATCAGAACGTTTGAAAAAATTTAACCAAAAATAAATACTGTTTGTGTAGATAAATCCTGAGCATAATTTCCTCTGGGCAACAACCCCCAATTATTTATGATTTTGCCCTATAGGTTCCTTTCTATAATTTCAGACTTCATGAAACTTCACAACTACCAAGCCATACTGCACAGAGATGAAAAGTTCAGAAGTAGATCGATTCAAAAATATTAAGGGTTGATCGATAAAGGTAGTGGTTATCCCTTTGAAAGTCACGTTTTACCAACCTGTGGACACGAGTCTTTTTTGAACATTTAGCATGAGCCCAGTACTGTTACTCAAAAATATCGTTCAAAACGAGAATTTTTCTGCTTGGCCTTATGGCCATGTCCACAGGTTGCGTTTTACTATGAAATCATAACCTACTTTTATTCCTGAGTTTATGTAAAGCTTTTCCAAATAAAGTTTTTATTTCTAAAGAGCTTCCTCTCCCTATCACCTCCATCCGGTGAAGAAACTTCATATAATAAACTTATCACGACGCATCAGACGATAAAGTCGTGAAGGAAGTGAAAATGATAATGTGCATGTTGCTGGATGAACCTTTTAGATAATTTACTAATTGAACTGTTGTTTATATAATGTGCTACAAACTGCTTTGCATACGCTGCCCCTACTCGTGTGTGGTCAAGAGAGAATTATGACACGTGACATGTGTAACTTTATATTATAAGAAAACGTTCTTACCTCCAACATCCAAGAAGCAACAACTTTCCTCATATATGGCAAAATATCATTTTTCGAAGAGCTGACAAAATAATTCTTTGGTGGCATCATCACCATCTCCAGTGACTTCAATCTCTTCATCACTTCAGGATGGTGGAGGATAGCAGGATCGAAAAATGATTGGCAGCCTTCCTCACACTCGTCGTTATCCGATCTGGACACAGAGTCAAGAAGCTCTTGATCCGAAGGCTCGGAACATAGAAGCTCTGCCAACACTGGCACTTGAGGTTGACAGCAGGGAACATCGGGCGTTTTATTTTCCGGCACGCTGCCGTCCGTCGGCATTAATTGGGGTTGCATTTTATCAGTTAATATATTTTTTCCAACACGAAAATATTTTCCACAGACTTTTCCCAAACTAATATTTGCTTTAACACTAATATTTTAACTCTCTCACTCTTCACAATTAATTCTTTTAGTTTTCTCCAGAAAAATAGTCCACTTTAGATTCGGATCCACACAAAATCACCCTCTTGGTTTTCCAAATTTGAATCCGTTAAACTTCTTAAACCTTTTGAGCACACAAGCAACGTCTTCAGAGAAGCTTTGAGCTGAGCGACGCGTGTACCCCGAGCAACTGCTACTCAACAAGTGAGTCAACGGCCGTCTTGCTTTCTTCTTAATACCTCACATCTATCACAAGGATAAACATAAGAAATACAACAACAAGCCGTTTCCTTCGTAAGCCGTGAACAGCTCATGAGAACTAGGTAAAAGCGAAGGAGTCAGACCACAGCCACTGCAACCACACGATACTAGCTCAAAAGTAAAGGAACGCTGTTACCCCTCCACACATCCCTTCCAGTTTACCTCAGATATGATGACGATGAGCAGTCATATATTTCTATCAAGGTACGGAGAAAAAGTGTATGAAGTAAAGCCAAAAACTACTACGGCACGCGACTCCTTCCCCTACACACCACTTTTATCAGTAGTAAAAACGGGATATAATATTTTATAGTGTTACCTGACTTGAAGTTAACGTCTCTCTTGGAAAGAAGGATTGTTTGATATGAACATAAAATAACCATACATTCCCTATTTGCTCTCATTATATCACCCTTTCCGTAAATTTTTATAGGGTTGTAGCCAAAAATTGCTGGATGTGGGGACGATTCATGGATATTCTATTTGCAATGGAATGGAAAGCCTTCCTCACGTGTGCTTAAAAACGTTGTTGATTTTTTTTCGCCTGACACAGCCAACATTTCAGAGCATTACCTAGTCTCCCTTTCTTTTATTGTTATCTCTCCATCCCCTTTCAAAATATCTTGTTCTCGATGAATAACTGGGGAAATACTTGGGGATTGTGCTCGTGGAATCAGCTGCCGATTTCTAAGGGGTTGCATGGTGACAATAAAATGCACTAGTTTATTCACAATATATCCAGACATTGAGGGGGACCTTAACCTACGAAAAAAAGTAGAGGGGCAAAGCAAAAAATAATTCAGGTAACATGTACCGATCTGAAAGTAAATGCATTTATGTGTCTACGAAGCATTATTCGGGGAACACATTTTTATACATTTGCATTTTACAAGCATAACGGTGTGGACTTGTAAGGGCACATATGTTTGATCCTTAACTACGTTTTGCTCATATAAAGGGAGAAAATGTATGAGTGGAAATAAATCGTTAGTTTGGTAAAAGTGGTGTTGTCAGTGCACATTTACAATACAATGGGCCAGGTGTTCCCGAGATCGTTAGTTTCTGACGAAGGGAAATCTTTTTTCCCGTCTTGGCGAATGCACGCATGTGCTCACTTGTACAATGCAATGCATCATCTATAGAAATGCTTGGGGATTGGCCCAAGTGGATCAGAACAATATTATATTTTAATGATTTTCCAGCATAATCACTGGAGCTGGATTCTGGATAAGAATAGTGAAACGTAGTAATATGCCTAGAGCATGGCTTTGTTTTGATGAGACGGGAGTAAGGAACGCTACTCTTTTTTATAGCGAATAAAATAATCATTATATAGAAATTATAATGAAATATCAGAAAAAGTCAATAGGGAAACCCCTTTTAATTTTTTTCTACAATAATAACCAGAAAAATTATCTTGATGATCTGCATTCAAGTTGGAGGAGTGTTAACCAGCCACAGCATATGGTAGATGGATACATGCAAAAACTCAACTGATCATCCCAACTTGGTCATTTAAATCTCCTAGTTTCTTCACGCTGGGCAATGACTTTAGGGACGCTGCAGAAGGTCTTTGTAAACAAAGACGCTTGAGCAGCGTCATGCAACATGTTAATGAGGTGGGATGAAAAGGTCAATGAATTTATCACTGGAACATCAAATTTTCAAATTTCAGTTTCTACACAGGATGAGTAAAAGGGATCACATTTATGGAGTAAAAGATGGTTTTCTTCTGATCAAGAGTTAACTCGATTGGGTTGACTTAACCCACGCATTTGAACTTTATTGGATCAATTTAAAAGATGATTAGTTCAGGTTGAAAGACCCGAAAGAACCGTTTTTGCTTTGTTGTTGTAGATTAAATTAGTGTGCAAAATGAGATGTAGCAATGGAAACATATTGCAAATGGAGTGGACCAATTTCGCATAAAAAAGTAGAAGTGCTGACCACTCTCATGAGAGGTCAAAACATGAAAGCGTTTTTAATAAAATAATACGTAGTTTCAAACACTTGGAGTACAGATGCAGATAAAAAGTTTTGCTCTTCATTATTCCTTCAAATATGGAGATCATTTTCACCATATGGTGACGAAATGAAATCCTTTCGTAATCATTTTTTCCCATTTTCCTTATATTCACGATATTTGGCCTGAAGCAAATTAGAGCAGAAAGTTGGAATCGTCCAAGAGCTGATCTTTTATGCCAATTCTCCAATACTACGAAATACGACAATAGTTTCTCCCGTATTAGTTGTTACGTTGAAATCCAGTTTTGCAACTTCAGATCAAGCACATGGCAAACATATAAAACTGGACGGGTGTAATTAACGGACAAATAAAGTTTTTTTTCTATTCTGAGTCAACAGTTAATTCTTTTAGGGAGAAGTGTAGCGTTCGCACATGTTGCTCATATTCTCCGTATCAAAGATCAATTTTGGTTAAAGATATGAGCCTCATTTGTATGAGTGAAATGTTATCCTAAACGGTTTTCTCCGAACTGGATTTT
>JAHZMU010000168.1:0-16508 GCA_027743725.1 Rambutsinella grinnellia | reverse complement strand
ATGACAGAAATGTCAGAAGCCTCCATCCTCAAGGAAAGTTGTTGGACTCTTGGAAAAAAATTAGTTTAACCTTATTGCGTGGGCTACTAGAGAAAAAAAGCTTCAACTCTCGTGACAAGCGGGAGCAAGAGTGATAGCAACTTTCCCAGAATCATCCTCTCTGCTAAAAAAAACTTGTTATCACGTGCACTACATTTAATCACAATTATATTCATACTGCTCAAATTATTAGCTTAAAGGGGTTAAGGAGAAAGCAAGAATGTCATGTTAATATTGCTAATCAAAAGAAAAGGTTTGAATTACCAGTTTTATGAAACATCGTTGTTGGCGAGAGTTCTGGAATGCAAGCAAAGTTCTCCTCTGAAACATCCTTCAACGTCAAGTTCGCCAGTCGATCAGGACTACTGCACTTGGGCTCCACAGAATTAGCCACCTTCCTCTCCGATAGCCACAAGCGGAGCTCCAACAGCTGGCAATCGCACTCCCACGGATTCTCCTCTAAGTACACGCCTTTCAGCGCCACTGGGAGAGTTGCAAGCCCCGAAATCCTCTTCAGTCGGTTCCCATTCAGCTTAAGCCATTCTAGGCTAAGCAGACCTTCAAAAGCTCCCTGTGGACAGGGGCAATTACCCAAAGAGAAAATCACATGAAAAAAACCACTACAACTTATCCAACATCACCGTTTCATCGTGCCCTTGTCCATTCACCAAATTTTTAAGGGTACGTACGTCTCCCCACGACTTTCTCCCGTTCATATTAACTTCTACGTTCACCTACTTCTTACCCGGAACCGTGGTCAAATCAAGAATACAAGTTTCTTTCTTTCGAGCGTCATTTCCTTCTTTTTCTTCAGAATAAAAAAAAACATGTACGTGAGGCAACATTTTTTTTTACCAACGTAACCAATCCACATAATTTCCACCATCTTTCCTAGATCCCTAGAGAATCATGTACTTCTCTTCAATCATTCACCTACAACTAAACAATTCTGCATTATGTCCCACTTCCCTCGAACACTTTTAATTTCCCATCTTGCCTCAATTTGCGTGTCTGTGTTTAAGCCTGATTATTCTCTAAAGTGAAAGGGAACTGGTCACGCCCCTTTTATTCCACATGAATTCCTTTTTATAACTGTTACGTTTTCGTCTTAAAAAAAAGTTTTCCAATGAGCCCTTCATACTTAAGATTATTCACTATAGAAGCCATATACATACACGATGACTGATAAACGTTTATGTTCTTTCATTGGCACTTTATTTCTCTTTTTTTTCTCTCTCCGCTCTCCCCATCTCATCAAAAGTATTCTTGACCAGAATTTTCTTTTCTTTCTTTTTATACATTTTCACTTACCAATCAGTCAGCCTCTTTTTCTCTTCAAGCTGATGATAAAAAGGATTGAGAAGAGAAGAGAAAACAGGAAATTTGTAGAAAGGGAGTAGGAAAGAATCTATGCGTCAAACGAGAAAATGAGGTGTTGCTCTAGTCAGTAAGTATTCCATCCCTTTTACTGCCTATATAGTTTGGATGGACGTGAGTATATTTGATAATTTCCATGTTTCTCCCTTCACTCCTCTGTTCTGCTAGAGGTCTGATAGGAGCATTAACTACTCACGTCTTCAAAAGTGAATTACGACAGCATCTTTTGTCCACTCCACTCTTAAGCCTTTTCGACCCGCAAAATACTATTTTCTCAGTGGTCTGGAGAGCCTCATACCACAAAAACTACGTTCCCTCTTGCTCTCTCTCTCTCTCTCTTTACGCTAGCTTTCTACCAGAGATAAAATACTACATGGTTAACGTAACGATAAAAACTTGCCTCAAGATTAGAGATAAGAAGTAGCCAAGAAAACCAAACTGGAGAGAGAGAGAAAAAAAATAGAGGGTAAAAAGAATGGAGAGGAGTGAGCGACCACTTCGTTTCTCTCTCTTGAAGTGAGCATTAAAAATGGGGAAACGGCTCAAAGTCCTTTTCTTTCTTTCTCCTTTTAGATAGAATTGCAATGGGAAATTATCTCTTTTTTCTGAATAAGAAAAAAATAAGCGATGAGTAAAGTGAATAGTGAATATGCTCACTTTCAAATAACTTTTCTGGCTATTTTTGTTTGCATATATTAAATGGCGTAAAGGGGCAATAATAATAGTAATGAAAGGGAAGAGAATTATGTAAGCAGGAGGATATGAATAGGTTGGGGGGAAAATGGTTGAACTAAGGGCGAAATCTCATTCTGTCCTTCTCAATAGTAAAGGGCTAATGTACATCCTGGGAATGAACGGAAATAGGAATAAAGGGTCGACAAACCATGTGAAAAGTACTTACTAGAGGAAATTTTCGGCAAACTCCCAAAAGATGCATTTCTGGGAGAAAGAGAGAGAGAGGAAGAGGAGGAGAGAGAACTGACGGTATTCGGGGTTCGGTGTTTTTAAAGGTTAGCAGAGTAAAAATGGAGTAATAGTTGGCTTATCCCTCGAAAAAAAATTATCGTAGCCACTGTTTTTTTCCTCTTTTCTTCTCTACTAACCGATTTTATCGGTTGAAAAAAGATTGCCTGATGATCCTATCCGTTAGGGTGTTCAGGAGAGCATATCTTTGTAGATAAAATGAATGGGAGCGCGTGATATAAACATTTTTATGTGGATTCTTGGCCATTAAAAAGTAGGTGAGTGGGCAGGATACTTGGTGATGAAAAGAGTTAATCTCGATTCTTATTCAGAGTGAAAGGGGTAAACTGACCTTTTCAATGCGTTCAATTTCACACTGGCTCATCTCAAGAGTGGTAAGGGACTGGAGTGCAATAAAAGCCTTCTTGGGTAGTGCGCGTATCGGATTGCCACTCAGAATCAGTTTCATCAACCCCTGACAGTCAGGGAAAGCTGAGGAGGGAACCTCTCCAAGCACATTGTGGCTCAGGTCCAAGTCAACAAGGTTACTCAGTCCACGAAAGGCTCGGGAGTTGATGTGTGACAGTTGACTTCGTGATAAGTAGATTTTCTGAAGGTTGATAAGCCCCGACCGCATGAAATGATCTGGTGGCAATGTCTCAAACTTATTCCCAGAGATGTCAAGTACCTGCAAAGGGAAATAGAGAGTTAAAGAGTGAGAGACGAGGTTGAGGGAGAAAAAAAGAAATGGCTAACTCAATCCTCTTATAACAACCACTAGCTCAATAACAATTCCACCAAATGGCGGAGGCGATGTTGATTGTCCACCATTTATAATATAAAAAAAAGTTAGCTCAAACTCATTCGTTTGGGGAGGAAGCTAAAACACTTTCTTTGTTCCTTTTCTCCCTGCCATAGCAACATCATTGTCTTTCCTCTTTCTTGACTTTCCGTCCATCTCAGAGGGGAGAGAGAGATGGAAAAAATAGACTGGAAGGGAATCAGATTGGGAGGCAAAGAAGAAAAAAAGTTACGAGAGAAACTTTTTTTCCCGCTGACAGTCATAAACCGAGGGTCAGCAATTGCTATGCTCCTCCCAGCTCTCCATTCCTCTGCTCCTTTGCTAATTTTACCTCGTGGGCAAGCAACTCTTTTCAGAGAAAACAGGTCATATCAACTTTTCTATTTATTGTTAGCAATTATCATAATAAATGGGGACTTTGTTACTTTCTTGAAAGATAAAAATTTGCATTACTTTTAATTGTGATAGTGAAAATGACAGTAATATGGCATTAATGTGGGAAAGCATTAGGAGGAAGAAAGACCTCAAATTAAAAGTGTTTTTAAAAAAAACTTCTCCCTCTAATATTTTTCACCTCTTGCTCTGTCATCTCTCTGACAGGAAATAAATGAGCGGAGCTAGTTATTGGAGCTAGTCTTAACTTAACTATTCTTTGCGGTACTCTCGAGCTAGTATTAAAAGTGTTTGAGGATATTAATGAAATCTTACTTGCGTTCCGGGATCAATGTTGTGCGGGAATGTCCTAAGTTGGCGATTGACGCACTCAACAGTCTGTTTGCCACCTTTCCACTTGCACCCACAGTCGGATGGGCAAGCAGAAACGAACCCAAGTCCCATGACAAAGAGCAAACTGATTGACGAGCAAAGTTTTCCCTTCAACTTTTTTCTTCCGTTCCCTAGCATTTCAAGCTTCTTTGCTCTTTCCAACATAATAAACGCCAACTCTTTCTTTTCGATTTCTCCCGTTTCTCACACTTTTCCTTCTCTTCTTCTCTACCTATCTCCTTCGTACTTTTTTTTTCCTCCCCCGGTGGCAGTAATGTACAATCCGGTTTACTTTTTCTCCAACAAGAAGAGAAAAAAGTTTCGCTCTAATAGCAGTTCTGTTTCAGTAATAAGACTAATATGACGTATGGGGTTGGATCCAAATTATATATGGATAGGGGCCTCTAAAAAAAACTACCCTAACTAGTCTGCACGTTCCTTTCTTCTCTGACGAAGAGGTGAAAATATCCTCGTGTCTTCCGTGTGTGAACGAGTTATAGCCTAATAAATATATGTGAGGTTTCAGCTCTCATACGCACGACAACTCTCTTATCACGAGTGAGTAAACATGGGAGAAAGAAAGTGTAGAGTTCGTTAAAAAAAAGTCTACTTTTTCTTCTTTTTTTTGTGGGGGTGATTAAAGCACGTTTTATTTTATGCTTTCCCCTAAAAAAATGTTAGACTTTAATAACTAATCTTTAATAAGGATTTCTTCTTCTTCTTCTCCTCGAAAAGCTCAGTTTTTTTAACCACCACCACCAACCTCTACGAGACCAGCAAACTTCACTTTCACGAGGTAATTCAAAGTCAAAGATTTATTTGACACTGTGAACGAGTCAAATGTGGGGGCTGGTGGGAGCTCTATTATTTGTCTATTGCACACACCCCGTAATTGTCTTGCCATTTCACTCTCGAACTCATCACCGGACCGGCGAGCATCGTCACAATCATCATCGAGCCCATTCACCATTTTATTACTTACAACTCACTTGCTTCACCTTTATATGGTGAGGGGGGATGGGTGAGAATGAAATGGAGGAGTTCTCATCATCATCACCAGCTAGATCATCTCCATCAAGAGGAGCTTTTTCCTATAGAAGAAATGAATTATTGTAAGGTAGCGATTTCCTTTAATTTCCCATTCTCCCTTTCCAAATAATCTTCGGTGTGAATGGGATGGGATGGAGAGTAAATGACCGGAGAGAAACTTTATTCACTGGTCGTCTCGCAAGAAGGTTCGTTATCACATTACAGAGAGAAAAATCATTTATTACTGGCGATACTTGAAACATAGTTTGCTTCAGAAGAGTTCAGACCCAAGAGGAAAATTCCAACAGAGAATGACTCCTTCAAACGCACATCCAGCACGGGCCTTGCATTCTCAGCGCTCATTATCAACATGGGAGGGACAATGAGGTCAATTGCTTCTCACACAATATGCTCCACAAGAATCCTTCCAATTGTCATGATAAGCTAAGCTTTCACATTGGCAGTTTATCTCCAAACTGATGATTATTACTCCAATCTTCTGTGATCCTCCTTACTTCCGCATCTGTAGAAAAATAGAAAAAATTAAATAATTAAACAAAGCAAATCAAACTGTCCTTGGCCCAATTCTAACTTTATTCATTTAAAATCGATTCCCCAAATATCGAACGTACGAAAAAAAATGCTCAAATGGAAACTTTCATTTGATCGTTGTGCACACAAAGAATATGCATTTATCTCTCGCCTTGAACTCATTAATTAAATGCCACACAATGCCAAAGTGGCTCAGTGACCTTCACAAAAGAATAGATTCAGAGCTTTTCTCTTAAGCAAATCCAACTTGTGAATTGACTTGGGTATTGGTGATGACTCTTGTTATTGCATTTCCTTTGGGGAAATGGAAGCTCTAAAAAACTCCACGATCAGCATCTTCCTCTTTTCAATTAGAATTCTCATAAAGGCTAAAATTTTATTTTGTTTAGAAGTCTCTACTGGTATTGCCACATTCTCTTGGGCTATAGCTATAAAATCTCCTCTTATTTGGTAGGGAGGCATTTCTTTTTTGGAGAGAAATATTGATAAAACTTCATCTCGCCATGTTCAACTCGTTTCATTATGGCGCTGATGGTGATAATGATGACACTCATCTCATTCCTACAAGCGGCTCCGAGAATCCTTAACACTTATCTCTTTTTTAATGCTTTTGCTGGAGAGAGAGAGAGAAAGCGGTGCTGATGTTGCTGTCATTTCCTTCTAGGGAAAAACTAGTTGACCAACAAGGGCCTTGGATCTAGAGAAAATGAACTTTTCTCTCTTTTTCAATAATGGCTTGAGCTTGATGATGAGAAACAGAGGTTGATCCTCAGAGCAACATTATGAACTGAGTACCTAAATGCCGGTAGCTGGAATGGATCCCTAAAGCTGGATCACCATCTCCAAAAAACTATCCAGCTCTAGACCAGTTCATTTCGTTTGATTTGAACATCTCAAGTCAATAATCTCTAAAAGTCCTTTTCTCCTGATCCCTAGAAACGAATAAGAATATTACAAGGAAAGCTGTTGGCTCTGAGGAGAAAGCAGAAAATATTGCGGAATCAGCAACTATTTTTCCTCCCTTTTCTTAACAAAATATGGTTGAAATTGAAGCTATCATTTTTTTTCAAGAATTTTCTTACACATCTGCGTGTAAAGAAGAAGCTTTGTCGCCCTTCACACACGTGGACTTTTATAAAAATGGTCCAGTCCAGGGAGAAGGAAGAAAGACAAGCAACGATGCTTGTAATCGCATCGCGAACTAAAGGAGAGAAAAATCCAATCCGTGCACAACCAATATCATGGCGGTGGTGAAGTACTTAAAGATAAAAAATATAAGTTTTTTATCAAAGAATAAAAAAGCTGTTGTGTATATATGTGAGACATGTACTTTCTCTTTATCCACGTTATACGCTCCAACAGCTCAACCCTTTTTTCCTACCGTGAAAAAAAATATATAGCAAGAGTTACATTTCTCTCTACCTTATTTACTAATATATTGGATGGTCAGAGCCCTCCATTTTCTCACTTTTTCCCCCTTCAAGTGGCCACTTTCTCTAATTCAACTATTTCTTTTTAAATTCGGTTCAGCTCGGCTGCCCTTCTCTTGTGACTGTTGAGCTAGAACGACATTGGACATTCGAAATTCCTTATCCAACCTCGTTCTCTTCTCTCCACTTTCTTTTAAAAAAAATTAATGCCATTGTTCTCTGTTCTTAGTATTGGGATCTTGTGATAAATGATATTTTGTAGATGTTAACCTTTCCACACTTTCCAACCATTTCCTTCACTACATTTTTCTCTGGGCAAAAAAGACCATTAGGAATTCTTGTTTTGTAAAAAAAAAACTTTCTTTTCAGCTTGTACCCCATTATTTTTCAAAACTTTGGGATTGTTTTTTCTTTAAAAAAACTTGTAAAAGCTACATTTCATCTTTAGCCCGGTGACAGGCCAAAGTTTTCAAGATAATTCATGTAAAAGAAATAATCCCGTAAAAGGAGTTTCCGAATTTTTTTATTAAATCCACATGACTTTCTCTTTTAAGAAAAATCATTTATATATCATTTACGACAATCGTAAGCTTACTATACGTGAGTGAGACTGTGGACATAGTTCTCCTCCCTACGTGTTTACAGCATGTTTACGACAATCTGTTTCTACTAAGGAGTTCCGCACTTGGAGCTAACTCTTTAAAAGATTGAGAAAAGGATAGGAAAGGGGATACTTTTAAAAAGAAAAACTTGCTTTCACATCACGTCCCTCACCTTTTACTTGATTTTCCACACCGGCACCGAAATTAATTCCTTTTTTCCGACCAATAGGTCAAAAACTAAAAGGATTATTACCTTTTGGATAAAATGTTTAGCGAAATGATTGCTAATGTATTAATACTAGTGGAATTGGTGCTCTACCTTAAATATAAATTTATCTCTAGAAAAAAAAAGCTTTTTATTTATTCCACAAAGCATTTCTCCATTATACCTTTGTCCTGATTCGCCGGAGGAGTCACCCGTAATTAACATCAGCAATAATTTTAGCTTTCTACAACAAAAATGCCATTAGCAATTATTATCTTTATGTAATTATTAGTCATAAATAACTTGTGCTGAATTGTCTTGCGAAGAAAAGAGTCAGAAATGGAAGTTGAACCTAATTTCAGAGTTGAGGCACGACTCTTGTCATTAATTGAATTCAAAATGAGGATTCCAACCACACCTTCCAATAGTGAGTTGGAGACTCAAAAAAATTTATAGCCTGCCATTGATCACCGATCCCAGTAGGTGTAAACTAGAAAGAAACCAATAAATGGGGTTGGCAAACAAAAAATGTAAAATGTGCTCTCTCTCTCTCGGGCTCTCTGGCCAGTTATAATTCTCAAAAGTGGTCCAGTGTCATCACCTTTCATGACAGTTGGGGAAGTACTTACTCTGTAAAATTGGAAGGTAGAGTAAAAGTTTTTTTTTTCTGGTAGTAAAACTGTGTCGACGAAAGTGTTAGGAAGCTGATGAAATATAGTTTTTCATGGTCAATGGGACAGATAATGAAAGGACTATAAAAATGATTAATTTAACTTTGAGTGCAGAAGCATTCATTGGTGATCAGTCAAGCGATCTTTCACTTCCACTCTTGTGCATTCCCATTATCATTCTAGGGAAAAATAAAGTTTTTATTGCAGGATCTTGATTTCATAAGAATTTATCCATTCCCTTTATGCCTCGAGTTGGTTTGTGTGCTCTTTTATTTTACCCTTTTTTATTTCCTGGAAAAATTGTAATGGCAGAGGCGCTTCCACTTTTTAAATAGTCTTGCTAAAAAAATATATATATAAAAAAGGGAGAGAAAAAGGCTAAAAACTTTTCCCTCGATCACATAAATACTTAAATAAATACACTGTTATGAAACACGGAAAGCTCGTAATGTCCCTCTTCAGAGCTTGATGGGGTGGGAATCATTAAAATGGGAATTTGTGTAGGAGAGAAAAAGAGAAGAATTTTTTTAGCAAAGTTAAATAACTAGTGAATCCTTTAATGTTGAGCTTTATAAGGACACTTTCTCCATTCCTCCATAATGGTCTCACTCCCAATATTATTCCTTCCTTTCACTCTCTTTCTCTCTTCCGTTCCCTTTCCACTTTCTCCTTCCAGTTTCCATAACGATAAAGGGAGAGAAAAAGTTCATGAGAGTCATACCAACTAGCAAGTTTTTTTTTCTAGGATGTAATCATCCCATTTTATAAGAGTAGAAAAAAGGGTTTAATGGAAGGGTCATGACGAACAATTGGGGCAATACCAAAATACTTGGGAGGAATTGGAGGAGAAATGTTTTACGAGGTAAACTGACCTCATTGTTTTTCTACGGAAATCACTCAATACCATTTTTGCACAGATGAAGAGAGGATGAAATTCTGTTTACTTTTCACCATTACCTCGTCCCATTCATTTCCATTCGAATAAAATCTCGGAGAATGTCTTAACATTTTTTTACATCCTGTCATTTATTTATGTTTATTTATTATGTGGAATGTGCAACTCCTCAAAACAGTTTTTACCAAGAGGTGGGGGAAAATAAACGCTTTCTCTAGTCACAAAACCCCAAACAAAAACCAACAGTTTGTGGCCATTTCACGAGTAAAATATGAGTCAGGAATTGACTTTCACTACCCTTCTTGTTCTACGAGAATAGTGTAAAATAAATAATGTTAAATGAGCTAGATTATCTGCTGACGCAAACAAGAAAATGCAAATGATAATAATCCATTCAACTATTCTGTTGAATAGTCAGGAATTGACTTTCACTACCCTTCTTGTTCCACGAGAATAGTGTAAAATAAATAATGTTAAATGAGCTAGATTATCTGCTGACGCAAACAAGAAAATGCAAATGATAATAATCCATTCAACTATTCTGTTGGAGATAGCATTTTATTAAGACATGCTGGTAACCTCGTTGGTTTTATACAGAAAAAAGTTAATGAAATTTTCAACAATGTGGAATGAAAGGTGTAAGAAACCTTTTTAATATTAAGTTGTTTTTTGGTGAGGAATAAAAGTAGAATTAAATTGTAAAAAGTGATAAAAAGAGAGAGGATTTACGAAAGAGGAAGCCTCTTACGGATTTGTTAATATCAATAAATTCTTAATAAATTCTCTCCGAAAGAAGTATTTCACACTTTTTACGGCTACTCTCAACCCATCCAATTTATTAATGATGGTTGTAGGAATGGAGAGCAATTTAAAAATAAATTTATTATAATTAATCGCATCGTTTCACTCTTGGCTTGTAATCCTTAATATTTTGACAAGCTTTTACCTCGAATATTATAGTTTGCCTTGAGGCAAGTATTAAATGAGATATCGAAGAGTGAAACGACACTTGGGCTTATTTTGAAGTGGCCTTAGGCTGTGGTAAAATCACAACACTAAAACCCCACACACATTCCATTTCAAATATGATTTTTCTCTACCTTCAATCGTACTTGTTTATGTTGAGCATTTATGGAGAAAGTGGAGCGTAGTCAAATCAAATAGAATTTCCTTAAGGGAGGGAGAGAAAGCTCGATTCCAAATGTTTATTTATTGCTTCATTTGTCAAACTGACTTGGCAAAAGATAGGCTGGTATATAGCCAGAGTCATTCCAACATTTATCAATACTTTGATGTCGATCTGGATTCAAGTTGGTGGAAAATGCGGGAATCTTCCCATGAAATTGTTTCCCAGT
The DNA here is from genome assembly GCA_027743725.1 of Rambutsinella grinnellia. Taxonomy (NCBI): domain Eukaryota; kingdom Metazoa; phylum Arthropoda; class Collembola; order Entomobryomorpha; family Entomobryidae; genus Rambutsinella; species Rambutsinella grinnellia. The sequence continues at coordinate 5,823 of JAHZMU010000168.1, read as the reverse complement.
TGTGCAATAATATTCTGTAAATTTAAAATGAGAAATTACTTAAATTCGTTTACGTCGTAGCTGATCAGCTAGAGAGAAATCTTATGCAAATATTTCCACTTTAAAAAATCTCGCATAAATGAACAAACTCTAGACTTCATCTTTAGCCAATCGAACAAGTGAGGACGATTTAGGCCAAGTATTTCCAGCTCCAGAGTGTTGCGAGCATTTTAATAGAATTTCCTCCACGAATACATCGCATAACGGACTCATCAAACGCTTCATGTTCTGCAGTTGTGTGAGAGGAAGCTGAAAACGTAGAATACTGATGAAGCATAACCTTTAGCTGGGGCTTCGTCATCCTACTTATTTTAGCCCTACCTGGCATTTTTTTCGGACGGGACAGGAGACTTTTTCTCCCACATCTAAGCTTGTAAAGAGAAGCTCGAGTGTCTATTTATAAAATAGAAAAATCTGTGGTTATATTACACTTCTATGCAGAGTATATTTTCATCTCTTTGCTTTCGGAACACGATGTCCTGTTACGAAGGCTCTGCGTTTGTTAAAACTTCCTTTTTCGTTCTGATAACGTGAGGAGAATATTTTTAAGCTGGTTGATTTTTCTCTTTCCCTTTTCATCCCACTCTATTATACAGTTCCACATTTCCATCACAGTTTCCTTTTCCTTACTGTGGCAAAGCTTTTCATTCATGGGACCTTCCACAGAGAAAATAGTATCGATAGAGAAATATTTTCGGGAGTGTGGCCTTGATGCTAATTCTTAATAGATTCATTTCAAGTGCTGGTCATGAATGGTAATAAAATGTTTAGAGGATGTCCTGTTACGAAGGCTCTGCGTTTGTTAAAACTTCCTTTTTCGTTCTGATAACGTGAGGAGAATATTTTTAAGCTGGTTGATTTTTCTCTCTTTCCCTTTTCATCCCACTCTATTATACAGTTCCACATTTCCATCACAGTTCCTTTTCCTTACTGTGGCAAAGCTTTCATTTCATTCATGGGACCTTCCACAGAAAGAAAATAGTATCGATAGAGAAGTATTTTTCGGGAGTGTGGCCTTGATGCTAATTCTTAATAGATTCATTTCAAGTGCTGGTCATGAATGGTAATAAAATGTTTAGAGGATATTAGTTGCAAGAACTATTTTAAACTGACAATTAGGCTTTGACCTCGCCTCATATTCTCACTAATCTTTCTAATATTCATCATAGATCTTTTTCCAGCAGGAGGAGAATTTATTGATTTTAGCTTTCCCCACAACTCTCTGGCCCTGAATGCTTTAGTATGTTGGCTCATTTCCTCATTTCATTTCATATGCGTTCCGGAAAAGTTGGTGTTTTTGGAAGCAGACAGAGCGGAAGTGGTTTTGTAATATTCTTCGATTGGCCAGCTGCCATCAGCCTAGAGATATTAGCCTGGTATTTTTCTCACTCTTATCAACTCACTTGCACATTTTCATTTTCTCAAAGCAATACAGTTCACAAGTTAAATGTTGATTGCAAGAAGGACTTTTTCAAAAGAATAGTTCATATTGATAATGATCGATTTCTGAGAAAATCAGTGTAAAAAAAGAGCTACACATTTTCTTCATGAAGTACTTCTTTCCCCAAAAATTAGGCACAAGCAGGAAAATACTCGCGGGTCAGTGTTCCAATCCTTTCTAAGTGATCTTCTCTCCCAGAGAGAGAGAAAAAGATGAGCCAATAAATTGGATTCCAAGACAGTTCCGCTAACTAACTGGGAATCGAGCATGCGTAAAGTCCATATCTAGTCATCATATTTCAATGTATCCTAGAGATATTAGCCTGGTATTTTTCTCACTCTTATCAACTCACTTGCACATTTTCATTTTGTCAAAGTTGAGCAATACAGTTCATGAGTTAAATGTGATTTTTCTCAAAATCATCAAAGTTCATTTTGATAAAGATCGATTTCTGGGATAATGAGTGTAAAAAAACTACACATTTTGTCTCATATGAAGTAGCTTTCCCCCAAAAAAAATTACCCGAGTAGGAAAATATTCGCGGGTCAGCGTTCAATCCTAAGTGATCTCTTCTCTCCCAAAGAGAGAGAAAAAAGATGAGCCAATAAATTGGATTCCAAGACAGTTCCGCTAACTAACTGGGAATCGAGCATGCGTAAAGTCCATATCTAGTCATCATATTTCAATGTAATTATTCATCAATCCTCTGTCTCATTCCTCTGCCGACACCATTCCACCCACTAAGATTCACATTTGGATAGGATGAATGTTTCTAGATAGAGATAACTTGTTTTTCATCACCTACCACTTCACCATTTTCCCTTACAAGAACGAGAAGAAAAAACTATTTCATGTAATGGAATTTTCTCCAGGGTAAATTATGAAATAGCTATATTCTCATTATTTATACTTTTTTTCTAATTATTGATAAAACTTTGGTGATAAATTTGTGATGATAACGTAGTTGGGTTAATGTGCTGGAGAGATTTTTATGGTAAATAATGGAAGCATAAAGAGCGAATAAACTTGGCCACAATTTTTTGAGCTTTATAGACGCACTTATTAAGTAAGTAAAAAGGTAGAGAAATGTATTGGAAGAATGTATGATGGCGTGTTTAAATGTTGAGAAAAAATATGTTTAGGGTGAAATAAGCTACTTTGTAGTTTGGTCTTTAAGGGAAGAGCTATGATAAGTGGTTATTATAAAAAATGAAAGATTATATAGAAGAGAATGTTCATCGACTGGAATCCTAAGTCATGCTCAGTCACTGCTGAGATTGAAGATAAAATCCCTAATGAGGACCAACATGGATGGAGGGACAAGCAATAAAGTTGAACAAAGACGATTATTGTAGTCATCTTAGGACGTCTTAACTAGGCTTTTTATGGCTCTTGTTTTTCCTCTCTCTTTCGTCCATTTTTTTCGGAGAGAAAGCAGAAGAAAGAAATTAGGACATTCTTAAACTTCCATATTTGCGGGGAAGCGGAGACGTAAAACATGAGAGTATGCATTGGGATGATGAGCCTCATAAAAAATCTGTTCGAGAAAAAAATGCCAACTTTAGAACATCTCCAAGTGAAAAGAGTGGTGTGCTTAAAAACTGTAAACAAAAGAGAACAAGTTGCAACATATAAATAATAATACTCAACAATAATTTTTGTTGGGTGATTACCGTCCCCCGAAACTAGTCATGTCACTAAAAGAGAATGGTTTTTAGAGAAGAAATTACCCGTTTGAATTGAACTGATGAGTTTTATGGGGCTGGTTTTCCGCTTATAATAAGGAAATCTACATGGACCCAGGAAGGCTTTAAAAGCATTGTTTCCTCTATTCCTCTGATAAATTTGTGGAGGCCACGGAGAAAAATTAATCTTTGCCATATTTGCATTCCCCATTATATTCATAAACTAGTTGCGAGCTTATATTCAACCTTTTCTATTTACATTTTCCCCAAGCCTCCTCTTTTCTAAACCAGTCAGTGTCATTCAAGCTTGGTCGTGCACAACCGGGGAGTGATGGACGGAGAGAGAAATACGGGGAAAAATCGGAGGAATTAGCCATGCTGCACTCTTCCCAACTCTTTTTTTTTAACACAAAACATCACCAATCTCACTGTATCCCTGTTTAAACACAATTACTCTAGTCTAGTTCCGTTTGAGTGGGCGAGCCACAAGGAGAAGGATTACCCCTAAGGCTTTACACAAAAACATGTTTCAAATCAGCCAATAGTAGAAGGAAAAACGAGTCAATAAAGGGAAACAAGGGAGTAGAGAAAATGATAAATACGTGTTCTCTTTCAATCCACTTTCTAATGCCAATTCACCATTATGACGAAGAAAAAAATGGCTTGTTTTATTCCTCTTTTACTCTCTTCATATACGTCCCTCTCACATTAATCTCGAAACTCTTCTCTGGCTCTAGAAGAACTTCTAAAAAGAACAATAAATACTAGAGAAAGCCAGGATGACAGCAAACAATGAGGGAAAAGTCGAAAAAATAAGTGATATTGTTTCCACAAGCTTGTGTTTACACTAGAACAAGTTGGTAAACAGTATTGTCCTCGAGTAAGAGAAAAAAATAGCATTTTTCTTAAATTATCTACACGTGTATTAAGATATTTCTGTAGCAATTCGGGAACATCCTTTTTAATGAAAGTCAACAACATTCCTCTGGAGACACCTGAAATAAGAATGCCATGAGAAGTGATGAGAGTTTAATGATTTAGTGCATTTCCGTCCTCTCTGGAGAGAGAGAGAGAGAGAAAGTATTTTAAAATTTAACAAATTATAATTAACAGCATAATTCGAATAAGTTTGTGGAAAAAGGCTGAACATTATTTTTCCACTAGAGAAATGTATAATTCATCATATCATTAACTTTGATCTGTCTCTACTCCAGAGGAACAGTGGAGACGACCTTCAAAGTTTAAGATGTCAAGGCACATAAATCATTTGGGTTGAGAGAGAGTGAGAGAAAAACAAAGTAATATATTATAAGATGGGTGCAACTTTCACGCAACAAACATTAACATTCCTTCCACATCCAATCATCCCAGAGTTTAATGCATGACTTTAATGTAAAATATTTGGGAGCGTTGTCCCTAAATCAAAAGAGTTCTTCGTTATGCAATTTATGCTACGAAAAGCTGTTACAATGTAGGAAGTTGAGTGACTCAAGAGAGATAAAAAATGAACCATTCCTCATCAAAAGGAAACATCCCATGACAACCGCTAACAAGTTCATTAACATTTCTTAAAAAGAATTGTGATTAGCTTAATATTAAGAGGGATGGATGAAACTTTTATGGTGACGGTTAATACTAGAGTTTCTAAAAGATTAAATGGTTTTTTAAAAATTTTAAATCTGTCCACTGCACTTTATAATTTATATGGAAAGTTTAGAATTAATCGAATCTTGTTTAGATGCATTCTTAAACCTAATATTTCAAGGAGGAAGGAGTGCAACTGTCTAATTTTTTCCAGATTGAGAGGCGAAAGACAAGCCCCTGCCAATCAGAATTTACTTAAGATTACATCCGCTCTCTTTCTCTCTCTAAAGATAAACATAAATGGGGAGGGGGAAATGACTCTTTTCTAGAAATTCGAGGAAGGAAGTCAGGATAATAAATGAGAATTGATAGTAATTAATAGGAAAGTCTTGGCTTGTCAGTTAGAAAAGGAGGGTGGGAGTGGTTGGTTAGAAGCCGGATATAAAATTGAATGGAATTTCCTACTCCACCATTTCACTCAAAATGACAAGTTAAAATGTGAGAAAGCAAGAGATAAAAGGGATCGTAAGTTCTGTACTCTTGCCATCTTTAAATGAAACAATTCATGCTGCAAAAAAAAAATTCATCTACCCTTTCAAGGAAAAGTTCAATCTCGAAGTAAAATCTTGTCCCATCTCGTCCCAATTCGTCTCTTGATATTGATGCTCATACCTTAGAAATATTATCATTGTTCTCATATCCCACTTTCTTCATAGTGAAAGTTGCTCTACTTTTTCTTCTTATCCTCGTAACTTTCATTTTTCCACGTTGTGCGCACCAAAAACCCCCAAAAAATTCAAAGTTTTCCTCTCTTTTCCCGCTCCCATTTAACATGGCATGAGGATATATAATTACAAAACTTTTTCTTAAAAAAAAACCTTCCCATTTTTATTTAACTCTTTTTTCTCAACGAAAAAAAATCACATTTGTGGTCAAAAAAACTTATAAAGTATGCGAAGTAGCAAAGAGAAAATATCCTTTTATAAAAGTGGCTAAATACCTTCATGAATTACAAGAGGCTTGCAAATAATGAGTGCCTTTCCACATTCCTACTTTCAACGTATGAGGAAGTAG
>JAHZMU010000167.1:0-12247 GCA_027743725.1 Rambutsinella grinnellia | reverse complement strand
CCTTTTGTAGAAGTCATTGCCATTGTCTAGCCAAACATGCTCAAAGTTTTGGCAGACCTGCCAAACGGACCCTTTTCCAGTCAATTCATGAAAACAAGGGTAGCTTCGAGCTCCTCTCCCCTTCACATATGAAGGGAGAGAAATACAATAAACAAAATCACATCTGAAATTCAAAATGCATTTATTTTTTTGTTCGCTACAAAACAATGAATTTTTATTTCCTAGCTCATTCCCGTCTGGCATTGTTGGAAGCTACACTTTACGACTTTACCAACCAGTTTATAAATTCGGGGCTTTTTTCCTCCCGTTTTGTCTCGAGGTGACAGGAGCAAAACGGCCAGGGATCACAGTCATCATCCATTTACTTTCTATTGAATACTTCATCCCCTTCAAAAAGCTTTGATTCATCTGTCCATGTAGAACAAAATATTTTACAAAGATCTTCCATTTGATACTTTTTGGCTCGTGCGAGCTAATGATTTAAGTCGGGGGCACAGTGATGTTGTACATGTGCAGATCCAAAAGTGTTTTAAATACGTAATACTTGTTGGAAAGGGTACTTAAGCGGAAGACATTTTCATATTTTTCTCCCTTTAAGCCTGACTGTTAATAAGGTTGACAGAATGATAATCCCAATAGTTTTCACCAGCATTTCCACCCAAAAGTAGGAGGAAAATGTTTGGGTGTAAATCCGTGCTTTCTGTTAGTATACAATCAGGCATGCATGCATAATAAACTCATCTTAAAGCTTTTGCAGCTGCACAAAAGGGAGAAAAATTATTCGGATTTTGGGGAGTTTTCCCTACAATTACACAGTTTTTGTGGAAAAAGCTATTCATAGAATTTCGCTTTTGGAAGATACTCATTCATGGTGCAATTATTTATAAGAGAAAATTTGAATGCATATAATGATAATGGTTATTCGAAAGGAGACTATGACACGATTGACACGCAAAATGTATTTAGAGAGGGTGGCTATTGTTATGTGCCTGAGCGTGACAACACTGATTTCAGTTTGTGTGGAGACAGAAGAGTAAATATAGTTTTAATACTGTTGGATTAGCCAAGACGAATTATTCTTGAAAAGTTAAGGGGGCTTGAATGATTGTTTTGGTAAATATTAAGCAAGTTGGAGCCGTCTGCACCTGCTTCCGGTTTTAGTGATGTTTGCATATTAAACTATCCATGCGCTTATGACTTAAAATTACGCTGAAAATGGGAGTCAAAGGTCAAATAATGCATGCATTCGATTATGCTATCTGATAAATCCAGAGGCAGTGAGAGCTTGTTATCGGTTATATCGTAGCTTTAGCTTTGGCTTTAAAACATCATCCCTCTCCCCTTTTATGCCATGCAGGTAAGTGCAGCAGTCATCAAACAAACCAGATGAACACTTTTTGATATTAGCTTCTCATCACCCTCTTTTTAATTTTCACGGTGAATCAGCTAATAGCCAATACTGTCATCAGAAGCAAGAGTCAATAATTACCATAAAATAGAACACAATGCATCCACTCCACTAATAATCGTGCATGAAATTTGATGAAATATTCATGGGTTTCATCATTGCTTGATGCTTTTAAGTCGAAGCTCATTAAAGAAAATTCATTATGCTGATGATTCTGGTTTATGCTTACCGTTTCTGTACGAGTCTAGTTTGAAGAAATGTCGCTGTAAAGATTTCAAATTTAATTTTCCAATAAACTTTATTAAATAATCTAACATTTCTACATATATATTTTTTATCACAGTAAAACTGAAAGTCAATACTTAAAGCAACGGAACAAACAAGCAGAATACATACGAATCTATTTATCATTTGAATAGTTAAATATAAAAGTGACAAATCTGTTTAATATTGCACTGACTATGACTAGGATGAGTATAATAATGACCAACAATAAATTCTCTCGAAAACAAACTCTTAAATATTAATATGATTTTATGTACAATATTTTATATCATTTCTCTCGCTAATTCTAAAAATATGCACTATGGTTTAGTCTCTTCTTCTCCACATTTGATCCCCCAGAAAATTCTGCATCGCCATCAAACGAGCTGGCGTAGCTATAATTTGACTGAATTATCAATATCAACAACTTGATGATTTGGGGAAGCATAATTGGAGCTGTTACTAATAGGCTCCTGATACCTCAGAGGCGTCATCCCTGTGGGTCGTTGATGGTGATTAAATCCAAATGTCGTTGCGCCAGGCACGTGCAGTTGTGGTTCATAGCTGTTAACGGCTGTCGGATTATGTTGTTGCTCCAGAGCCAGTCCCTGTTGCGGATAATAGTGGGCATTATGCCTCTCATTGAAACTCGTATTAAGAGAACTGCTGTCAGTTGTGTTGTTATTATTGCCGAAAATTTGATAATGATACGTATTAATGTTCATCATCCGAGGGGAAGAATTGCCCATCCTGTTCAAGTAATTGATAATCTTGTGGTTGAGGTGTGGATGGTCGCGTGGCCAGCGTTTCAACAAGATTCCCTTCCCGATCCAATACGATTCTTACATTGCCCACAGTCACAACATAATTCCCATCGACAACTTCACATTCAACATCTTTATCAGGAAAATGTAATTTTGAGCCCTCCACTGGTGGAGTTGTAGAATTCAAGCTTTTTATAACGGACACAGCTTGACTCAATGCCCAAATGTAATTATGGGCAAATCGCAACGTTTCAATTTTTGTCAAACGCTGATCCTGTGGCATCGAAGGCAATGTTAGGCGGAGTCGTTCCAAGGCTTCGTTTAGCAAATGCATTCTGTGCCTTTCTCTATCATTTGCTTTCATTCTTCGAAACTTTTTCATTCTGAGTACGACGGTTGGACTTTTCTTTCTCGTTCTCCTCGTTCTAGGCTGAGAGTGTGGCCCACTCTTTCTTGAGGTTGGGGATGTGGAGGTAGAAATCTCCTTTTCTTGGATGTTTCCAGAGTCTCGACGGGAAATTCTGGTTTGAGATTTTGCTGGACTCACACTCAATACGGAAGATGGAGAAGATGCACAGCTATTCTGACTGTGGTGAAAGCTTCCATACTTTGAACTCTTCATCCCCACTATAATCAGTCTCATTATAATCGTGTGAAGAACACACGGAAGCAGGTGAATTCAGGAAGGACGTATACGAATTTGAATTCTGCAAGGGAGGAAAATTGTAACCACTTTTTCTTGGACTTGAATGGTTAGTGGACTGTTCCAAAGGAGATGGGGATGAATAAAAAGAGTTAACTTGTGGATCCATTTTGAATACACTTCTTAATTATTTAAACTACCTACGGTAATGACTGACACACGACTTTAATTTATTTGCTTTAAGAGAAACGTTATAGCTCAAACGTGTTTGCCGAACGACTGTCTAATTCTAGTCTGATCCAATTTCAGGGCGGCGTGTGCCCATTATAGTTAGAATTGGAGAAACGAGAAACCCCAGCTCAGTTCATGTAACAAGCTTGAAATATCATATTTGCCATACCCCTCATTACCCTCTTATATTGCAAGAGCGTCATGAATGGGGAAATCGGAAGTTTTGATCATGAAATAGTTCGGTGTATATTCAGGGTTCCCTTTATCGCAACGAGTTCACCCTATAATAGAATGGCTATTAAAAACCCAAGTCCTGCTGTGAAAGGGAGAGTTTGACGAAGGATGTGGATAGCAAGTACGAGTAAAGTGGTAATGGAATATGAAGGGTAGTTGGTAGCTGATGGATCCTTGTCCTTTTACTTTCTTCTTAAACTTTCGCGTCACATATCATATCTTTGAGGGTTTGCTCCTATATAATATATGAAGATACCACAGTGGTTTGTTGGTAGCAACAAACTTAAATTAGCAATTTCAGATTTATTAATTCGCAAAAAATAATTGTTTTTCTTTCATCTGAATGTTGAAAAAATTTTGTTAGTAAAATTTGAAGATGAAACTATTTGAGCTTTTTATCTCCATTTGTGACTCACTCGCATTTTCATTTTCATACACTTCATATCGTTACTATTTACGATTATTATTGCGGTCAAACTTCTATAACGTCACATCTGCTTCTTGTAATTATCGCAATCTACTAATGACTCCAATTTTTATGTCTTTTCAAGCTGTTTTATGTCTCTTTAGTTTTAACCCGGTATAAATCAGTCATGCGGTGTATGTGAAATTTTAATGATGCCTCTACCCTTTAACTTTATACCTTTAACCATATCGGTTTAATGTTTTTCAAAAAATTCGAATTTTTCTCGGAGGCTTCAATGATATTTTTAAAAAAAACTACACACGTGAGGAGACAGTTAAACTCTCAAAAATAAAAATTATCGTTAGATGAAGTAACAATGAAGAGCGCAATAATTTATTTTCTTTATGCTCCCTTCTATTGATGAAGTGTAGGCTTCAAACAAAGTAGTAGATTAAATGAATAGATGTTCCGGGGAAAATCATCATAAATATGCGAAGAGAAATATCAGGGGGATCGAGATGAAGTGGATGCACGGACAGATAATTATGATGAAAATGAAGAGGGAAAGGGTTGGTATAGCGTAGTTTTCAATCAACGGTGAATATGGATGGTGTACATTACTTGATTTTTAAAAGCTTTAAAAAATTCGTGGATTTTTTTAATCTTTTGATGTTTTACTTGATTAGTAGTATTTTTATCCTTTTTTCAATGCATTAATATTTAGAATTTCTGACACATTTAGATAATATGTAGTTTGTTTAATTTGACAATACTTGCATTAAGCGTTCTTTTCAATATTTTTATTGTAAGTTTTGCTTCTGATGCATTTATGGTCACCTCTTCACAATCAGTTATAAAAAGGTTGTGCGAATGAGTTTAAATCCCTTGCGAATACGGCACTCTTTTTAATCCACGATCTTTTATCAACTTCCTCTTTTGTACCCACTACCAATTATTCACTTTATATTTTTAGCTAATGGATATTTCACGCTTGAAACCAAACATTAACCCTTTTTTATCCAGGCATTTCACGCGGATTAAGAAAGAGCTACTTTAGCCAATAATAAATGTAAGCTTTTTGTCCGGATCGTTTCGAATTTCTATTGGAATAAAAGAAAATACCCGTGTCTTTGTGAAGGGATAGGATTAAAAATAAATCCTACAGGAGTCCTTGAAAAAGATGCAAGTTTTGGTATTTTATATTTCAAAAAGGGTAAAAGGCTCCTGGTTCGATTCAGGGATGCTTTTGAATTTAAAAGCTGCATTAAAAGAAAGTAATCCATTTATTAATTTTTAGCGTAACCAACAAGTTGTCAGCGCATGAAATACTGCTTGTGCGTTAAATTGATATAGGTAGATTCATAAAAGGAAAATTGAAAGATGAAAGACGAGAGAAACAAGTTGTTCAAGTGTGACCAAAGAATGTTATTTTTCTAATTCAACCCTTTTCAATAAAATGGTTTTAGGAGTGAAAGCAAAATGCCAAAATATTCATGCATTTTCAGAAAGCTCCCTTCATAAAATCTTTCCAAAGTAAAAATTCAATAAAATCCACAAAATTGATTCGAAATAATAAAAGATGTTATTTTATCTCAAAAAGTGTGAAAACAAAGTGTATATTTTATTTCTAAACCCATAATTCATCTTACATAGAAACTTGGGTAGGAAAAGTTCCAAAAACTTGTACAAATCATAAACTCTTAACAAGCTGTACAACAAAGTACGTTATAAACTGAAAGAAAAAATATCACATAATCAGATTGTCAATAAAACCCACCCCAAGGCTTCCATTTGTTGGACAAGGTTCACTTGGAACGCCAGATGTACAACCACATACATTAGAGTTTTGGAAGGTTGCCGCATGGGTCTGCGTACTTAAACCAGCTGAAGAGTTAAATGGCAGGTTGGTTGATGAAGCTCCATGATTGAAACCATTGCCAACACTTCCACTATTGCCAAATGCTGCAACAGGATGATAAAACTGATTGTGAGGTTGATTGAGGAGTAGTCCCAAACTTGAATTATTTTGATTTGATCCTCCTATACAAATATTAAGGGCTGCTTGGAGCTGATGTATTTTTGTTGACAAGGCTCGTTGAATTTGTGATGAAGAGAGTGTTTTGGAAGGTTGCCGCATGGGTCTGCGTACTTAAACCAGCTGAAGAGTTAAATGGCAGGTTGGATGAAGCTCCATGATTGAAACCATTGCCAACACTTCCCGTATTGCCAAATGCTGCAACAGGATGATAAAACTGATTGTGAGGTTGATGGAGTAGTCCCAAACTTGAATTATTTTGATTTGACCCTCCTATACAAATATTAAGGGCTGCTTGGAGCTGATGTATTTTTGTTGACAAGGCTCGTTGAATTTGTGATGAAGAGAGTTTCATCCGATCCAATTCTGATTGCAGCTGATGAATCTGTGTTCGATAAAGGGAAAGCGATAAAAGGGGAAATGAAAAACAAGCTAAACTTGGCTAATAATGGGTGAGGGGCAAAGTCAGAATCAGAATAAAAATATTTTGTCCCATTGTTTAGTAGAGCAAGATCTATTATAAATGCAGTGGCAGATCGCGTAGGTATATCATTCATTCATACCTCATTGATTTCTATAGAACAGACTTGATTTTTCAGTTACGATAAGTGAAAAGCAAAAAAATCTATTTTGAGAGTAACAAATGGCATGCTTTTTGTAATGTGCTTGAGCAAAAACCTTAAAATCTTTCAAAAGGTTTCGGCTGGTTTATCAACAGCACTCAATCTAACATATTAACAACAGATATGCCAAAAGAACCTGTCGTGGGGAGAAATGATACTTTTCTTCAACAAGTTACCTAATTCTCGTTAACCTGACCATTTCGTACGAAAAGGGGATGCGGAAATTCATAAGAAAGTCATTAAATGCTCTACTTATACCTTCGTTTTATGTTCTTGTTCTCGGATTTCATGTCGCTCCACTATTTTATTGGTCTCTATTTTGAACTGCTTTTTCACTTGCTCCAACTGGGAATTATGGTGTTTTACAACCTCACCAACTTTGTCCATTGTCTTTCTGTTTTAAAATAATGTCATGATAAATTGCCAATAAAGTATGCATTAAAATTCTAATTTGTTTTTACTTTGCAGTCTCAACAGCCTCATCTCTTTCACCAGAAATATCTCTAACAGTTTCTTCCCATTGCTTCGCTTTTCGCTGGAAGGACTCTGCCATTTCACTCAATTTCCTTTTGTACTCTGAATCAACGTAATCATCACAATCATGCGTTCTAACGTCTTCCGCATACCTCTCCAGTTTTTTCTTCAAGATCCGCAATATGTTTATTGTAATCCTCAATTTTTTTCTCAGATTCTTTCAACTTGCGCACAAATTGGTTTTCAACAGACTCATAATCTCTAAGCTGGGTTTCTAATTTAAAATTATTATTTTTCGCTGTATCTAAATCTCCCCGAAGCTTTTGAATAGTGTGGCCTTGATCCTCAGATATCTTTTGAATAACCCGGATGTTCTCGTCTAATCTTTTGTTTTCAGTTCTACGTAAAGAAAATTGTAAAAATGCAATAGCGACTATCTCGTAACTGAAAATACTTACAATACTTTTTGTTTCTCATCTTGAAGCAGTTCAGCTTCTTCTCTTGACTTCCTTTTCAAATTAACAAGTTGGCTCTTCATTTCATTTAATAATTCCAAGCACTTTCTCCTTTCCAATGAATACTTTTGAAGCGAAACTTCCAGCTTGCGCTTTTCAGTTTGGGCTCGATCTGTCACTGCAGCCTTTTCTTTCGTTACCTCTTCTAAATGTTGACTTAACTTTTGCATATTAGTGATTAATATCTGCCTATCTGATTCCATTAATTTAATTCGATCTGTTAGATCTGAATTTTTACGACGAGCTTCATCCAATTGCGTGCGATTTTGATCACGTTCATCCCTTAATGTGATGAGGAGCTCTTTCATCCGACGAATGACCGAAGAAAGTTCAGAGGTTTTTACTGCTCCCTTATCTTTTTCAATTTGACAGTCCGACTTCAGTTTCTGAGTTAAGCAGTCATACTCAATTTCCTTCTTGTATAGCTCCGTTTCTTAATGTCGTAATAGACATTTGGGTATCATGGAGTTGTTGTCTCAAGTCATTTTCCCTGACAAAGTCATTAAATATGAGATACGCATCGCTTCATATTTTTTAATTAATTTGAAGCTATTTAAATACCTTCCCATACACTGTTTTAATTCCAAAGCCCTTCTATTACATTCTTCTTTGAGTTTCTCACAATGTCCCAATACAGTATTTAACTCTGAAGTAAGCTTCTCAACATTTTGCGTTTCAGGCAGCTTTTCCCTTCTAAAAAATAAAACAAGTTGCATAAAACCCGACCATGATTCACTTTAGCTAAAATACTTTTTGCTTCGTAGCTCTTCCAAGTTTGATTTCAAAAGGTCAACATAGCGTGTTGAGATCATTGGAATTCTCGTCAAATCCGAATGGATTGGTAAAAGGCATTTTTGTACAATCCAACTCCGCGCAAAGGTGCTTAATCATTTTTAATGTATTTGTATTCTCTGCTGACAATTTGTGAACCTGGTTGGATTTTTGCTGCGATTCAATCTAAATGAGTAATATTGCCATTTAATTCGACCGATAACGTAATGTTTTATGAAAACCAACGGGTTTACTTTTGAATTGGTTAATGCATCACTCAATTCTTTAATTTTAGCGTCATATCCATGCATTAAATTTTTCAACTGGAGCGTCCCCATTAGAAGCGATTCTTTTGTTTTCTTCTCTCGCTCTAGTTCATCCACTACCTTCTGGAGCTTAATATAAACTTGCTTTGCTGACTCTTCGACTTCCATGCGAAGACCTTTCTCTTTTGCAATGTCGTCTTTCAGCATCTCTTTCTCCTTTTCTAATTGTTCGGCTATTTTACCTGCGGTAATTTCCATATCTCTTGAATAGCCACACGATTCTTTCTCATTAGTACCAGTCCCACGTGAAGTTTGGACTGGTTCGCCTTTATGGGTTTGGTCATGAGTAGTTTGAGAGGAACCATTTACTTTCTTCTTTTGAAAGGTTTTAGAATTCTTAGTGTTGATGGTTCGGATGGTACTAGCTTTCCGTGGTAATGTAGGCGAATCCCTTTCAGGAACGTCATCAGAAAATGCCGATGCCCGTGGAAATGTTGATTCAACTGCGCCATTTCCCCCTGCCTCAAATTGCAGAAGTAAATCTTGCATACTATTTAGCACCTTTAGATCCGTCTCTAGTCTATCCAGTTGAGAAAACATGATGGATAAAAAAGGTGTGCACTACTTTCCAAGAATAAGATGAACAATTTATGACTACGCTGTGTTTGCCGTTTTTACATGAATCTCATAAATGAATGGCCCAATGTAGAAATGAAGATGAAAGAATTGTAAACGAACGAAAATCTTTGGAAACGAAAAAATGTGCTATTTACAGAAGCTGGCATATTTGACACAAGAGCTTTCTTCGCATCCGCATCTTTTCCAACTGGTTTGAATTGGAAATTACAAAAATGCTCCGGTTATCCGTGGAAAATTTCCACTCCATGAATTTCATGACATACTTAGATCAATTAATGCTACAGGTCAAGGATCACATATTACCTTTCTAATTCCAAATAATTAAGTATTAAGGTCAACAAGTAGCAAATCGCTGCACGTACCATTGGAATATGATAAGGTACACTGAAAAGAGCCCCCAATCATTACTTTGATAACAACGCTATAAACAGATTAAGCCAAAAGTGTATATCTAATCGTTAGCTGAAAGGTTGACACTGACGCATTTTTCACAAACCCTCAACATGACTTTCTCTTATCCTTTAAATAATGCATGTAAGCGCTAAAATGCAATGAAATACCGAAAAACCATTACAAACAAGAACTAAAGGCAAGCCTACTCAAATTCGGTTAGTATGTCAATGATTTACATGTAAATGTTCCATGAAAATTCATATAAAAGCACAGGAAGCAAAATCCCTGTAAACTCACACCTGATTCTGATTTTTTCTTGACTGTGTCTCCTAAATAAGCTGTAAGATATTTAACTCAATTATTTCATTGATTTGTCACAACTATTTATACTAACTTATATTGTTAACTCTAATATCTCAGATTCTAGGCGAAATGACAGCCCCAATTGTTCTCTCGATCCTTCTTGCGGTGGTCACCGTCAACGCAGCTCCTAGCCCACATTCAAAGGCATCAATTCTTCCAATCGTAGAATGCCCTGACACCCCATTTCCGCAAGTTATCCTGGCACCATCAGTGGGTGGACACGATCTAGCGGCAAATCAATATGTAGTGTGCTTCCGGGGTCAGCCACTTGTTTTCTAAGTTATCCTGGCACCATCAGTGGGTGGACACGATCTAGCGGCAAATCAATATGTAGTGTGCTTCCGAGGTCAGCCACTTGTTTTCACTTGCCCTGAAGGACTATTTTTTAACTGGTCAACGATGACGTGCGACTTCCCTTATGAAAGAACTAAACCTGATGATGTTAAAACAAGCAGCAAACTAAACGAAAGTTCGAGTGAGGAAGACGATGACTTGGAGCCAATAGGACCAATTCCAGTTCCTATTACACCACAAAAGCCTGTTCCATGGAGCCATGTTGTTGGAGGAAACTACTTTCCCTTTCCACCATATCCGACTACTAAACCTGACCCATCCGTGATTAGACCTATTCCTGTATATCCAGGGTTTCCGTTTCCACAATATCCCATAACTAAACCAGACCCCTCTGTTCTTTTACCTATTCCTGTTCTACCTGCTCATCCCCCACCATTTATTCCTAGACCTGTACCTTACTACTATTATCCTTAAGTTAATTGATACTTAAAAAATATTTTAAATCATATCCTAAGAATGTAAATAAAGTATGTCACTGATTACTTCACATCGCTTTAAACACCAAGACATGTGCTTGCACATGGATTTATTACAAAGTAGTATGTATCATAAATGGTATAAAGATCAGTTTGATTACTTACTCTAAAAAAGTAACAGTAAACAGTAGTAATCGGAAAACATACGACAGCACATTACTCGTAACATTAATCTTTGCAACAATACGATTATTTTTTTAACAAAAATACATTGCCATTTTCGCCCCCGAAGAACAGTTAGATCCGCACAATGGTAAACATTTATAAATACAGAATTGCAGTCTTATCTTTTGAACTTGATGAGTTAACGCATTGGAATAGAGAATGTTAACTGCGGAGTCTTGACAAATGTTCCTTCATTAGGGTTCCAGTTTGTAATTCTGCAAATCAAGCAAAATAATTGTATGAATAGTCAGTCAGAGTCAAATATCATATTTAAGCTTGATGTCATAAAGTATGACAATTTAAATTCAAAAGTACACTTACACACTGGTGCTGTTTGGAAATTCTCTGAGAACAACTTCAGCCCTAGCAAAGCGGCATGGTAAATCGCTAGCGCACTTTTTGATTATTGCCACTTGCAACTTCCTGCCGTACAGTTGATTTCGAAGAGCAAGACGGGTTTCTGGAGACCAGCGATTAGGAGCACTCTCGCTTGCTTCTGCGTTATTGAGGCGTGTGTTTGAATTTAATTAAATTAAGTCATAAGAGAAATGTACTTACCGCCTACAAAGGCTGCCATGAGTCCCTGCGCAGGTAATTTACAAAAGCTAGACTGTAGCGGACGAATACTTGTGGCTGGAACATGCTCGACCTTCCCATGATCCAGCAAATACATACTGACTGAAGTATTTTTTGGAACGAGAATACCATCATATCCACAAATGGCCCTAGATATTCCAAAAATTTAGATTATAATACAGATCCCATTTATCATTAACATTTAATGCCTTCATATATACTCACCGAACCCAGCACCGCTGACTTTTGGAATAGAACGCGTAGTATCCACCAGAATACGCCCCTTCTTCAATGAAATAATTGGGGTCGCGAAATGGAGAATGTTCATCTTCATAAAATACGGTCATTTGCCTCTCTAAAATCTTCAGTTCTTCCATGGATGCCAGTGGCTTGATCTGATTTAATAAATGCATAACTTAATTAGGTTAAAGATTTCTTCACAAAATGAGTTTAATTTAACCTCAAAGTAAAATTACTTACGAAGAAATGAGCAGGGCTCATGACTTTGGTAATCATAATGTCACAGAACGTCCCCAATGGTATTGTTCCGCTGATAAGCACAGTCTTTGGAACCTTTGGTGTCCTAGTTGGAACGGGCATGGGATTGTCACCATCTTCTCTTACAACACGAAGCTGAATATCAACTT
>JAHZMU010000166.1:0-13328 GCA_027743725.1 Rambutsinella grinnellia | reverse complement strand
AAAAATGATTAGACGAAAAGTAATGCCGTCATCGTCATAATTTTATTTTTAACCACCAAAACGTGTACCATTTGGGCACTCTTTGGGGTCTGGAATGTTCAAGCTTTCCAGGTCAATAGAGCCGACATTCGTACTTGAACGATATGGCAGTATTAATTAACATTAAATTTTATAGAGGCATTAGCTTGTTAGTAATATGCCAATCTATAGCCGAAGCGAGTCAACAATGCACTGTGGTGCAGTCTGTCCGCTTGTCTGTCGTTGTCGAAATGCTGTTAATTCTGAATTCGATGTTCATCGATCGATAAAACTGCTTACTTTATCCCTGTTCCGCATATGTATTACCCTCCCTGAATACCAGGTCAGGTCAATACCAGACAATTACAGAGAATATGGCAGATAAGGGGATAATGATATGAGTAATTCTGAGATACGAATTTTGTAATTGGAAGTTTCCTCCTCAAAGCAGTAAAATAGGAAGGATTGCTACTTCCCAATTTATTAAAGAGCTGGAAGAGCAGGAACTACTGTTGGATAAAAACAAAGTGGAACAGTATCTTATCACCTCAATTACCGAGAAATGTGGGTAACCTTCGAATAGAAAATGCAAAACTGTTATGATTATTACAATTACTCCCAATATCGTACCAATAATTACAAACACACCAGATAAACGGCTTTACTCTTAAGATTGACAAAGTCTGACCTCCACTGCCGCCATACTATGAAGCTCTAAAAACTAAACAACTTTGTTACGATTCTCTCCCCGTCACCATTATCATAAATATGAGCAAGGACAACAGAGAAAAATATGAAATGAATATGGATTACTCTGCAGTTTTACATACGAAAGTAATATTTTTCCACACATTGCATAATACATCGCTTATGTTATGATTTACTTCCTATTTTAGAAAACCAAAAGTTGCACTATAAGGCAAATAGCCACATAGCACATTTTAACCTATTTTTGTGTCGCCCAACAAAAGTCTCCAGATTCTATCTTTCCTCTCTCCACCCATTTACGCTTCTTCTTTATCTCACACTAAACCCGGACATTTTATCCCAAAATCAACTATAATCATCGCAAAGCAAACGCCTCCATCCCCATCAATATTTCACCTACTTTTATTAAGCTTTTATTCAAGGAACCGATCATCACATCAATTCATCATCACTCTTTACAAATCTACACAAAACTAGCAAATCTGAAAATGCAGTAAAGGGCTCTCTTCTGCAGAGAGATAGGAGCCGGAGATAAGAAAATTGCCTTTTATTAACCCTACATTGTAGCAATTTCATAAGATGAAGGCACTACCAACCATGCGCTTTTCCCTTCCCTTTTGCTCCGTATTCCCTAAAATGAACAAAAATACTACACAATATGCCCACCACTACACACAAGACTCCCATGCTCTACTCTAGTTTTTTACGACGGCTTTTGCAAACGAAATATTTTTCGTACAATACTAGCACTGGCTAGTCGGAGCACACACGTACAATTGTGTATTATGTTAGAGGGTCGAAACTATTACGTTCTCTCATACTCCCTCACACAACCACAATTGTGTACTGTGAACCAAAGGGAAAATATGACTAAACTTAGGCACATTTTCTTCATCTCAGTGTTTTGTTAGGATTTTGGCTTGTGAAAATAGGGAATCTCACTTCGCATGTTTCAATATGCAATGTCTTGGGGAGAGAGAGAGAGCGAGAGAAAAGTTAAAAATAATGCAGTATATGGTATGGCCTTGCCCGATGAAACTACCGTAATTCCCGACTCGCTCGTCAGTCTCTCTTCGGCAGCTCACAAGCACACCACACTGAGAAAGACTTGTGGAAGGAAGTGAGGAAAAAGTTCCCCTTTCTTCCATCAAAAAACTTTTACCCTGAACGGAAGACTTGTGTGTAGCAGAGTAGGACTTGAAAAAAGACAAAAGAGTAGATACATTTCGCATTTTACTTTTTACCTCTTGCCATATACAAGTGGAGAAGTGGAATTGCAATTTCCCTCCCGTATAGCCAAGGCTATCAGACATCGTGATTGTTATCATAAGTTAGTCTCCCCACGTTCTTCTACAAGAGTAACGTATTAATTAGCTAATCATAAAAAACTGAACTAATAATCAATAATTGTTCCAAAAATTATGCTTATAATTAAGCCAAGGAAAAAATAATAAAAAAGCTGAATCGAATTTTACTTGTGTGAACCGTTTTATATATGTTGTTGTGAAAGTGTCCAAAAAGACCCAACCTTGACTGTCATTCCATGTCATTACGGTTACATGCAAACCTATTCAGCTGTCTTTTCCTCCTGAGCTCTACTAATGACTTGTGTTTCCTAAGCATTTGCGATTAGCCTCATCCATCTAGAGAGTATTGAGGAGACAAATTGGACTTAATCATCAACTGATTTTCTTTGTCATCTTAAGAAATATCAAAGAAATTAGTCAGTACATTCAGAATCATTAGATGTTCAACTGCAGCTTGGATTCAATTGTTCTTTAATGACAGAGGTAATAATAGGAAAGTCCAAAATCGGTCATTAGCTCGTCATTAATAATAATCCAGCTTTGATTCAGCGATATTTACGCTAACTGTGCTTGACCAAGTGAGAAATGGCAGATATAATAGCTGTGAGGGGGTGAAGAGGTAAATGTTCATTAACCTTTACCTTTCATCATTCTCTCTAGTCATCTTATCATGGAAGACTGACTCTCAGAAACTTGATGATCGTCAACTAAAATGCCATTTCCATTCATGCATTGTTCCCCAAGTGAGAGCTGCAGTGGCACTAGAGCCATTATTGGTAGTGTTGGTAGTGGGAATGCCGCATCGTCCTCTTCCTCCTAGCAAAGCTAGAAGTAAATGCACAATATAAGAAAATAGTAGCAGTTTAGTTTACGAGACTAATAAAAGGAAGGCCGGTCTTCTATTACTATGCTCATTCATAGGAGAGAAGTTGAGTAAAGACAAAAAATTAAAGGTGTGGTTGGTTCCCCGCTTCCCATTAAGTTACCTAAGTTATGTTGAACGAACAATACACACGAAAGAGCCGGAGCGCACAAGGAAACACTAGTAACTTTGCAAGTTGTAAGTTGTGATAAGAGGGAAGGTCATCAGTGGAAAGAAATATTTCCCGTGACTCCGACATCGACACTATGACAAAGTGGAGAACTTGACGGCGCGTGAGTAGTGTGCGGATCGTGTGGAAAAGCTTTATTTTTTTCTGCCACTCTGGCTCATAGTGCTTCCAACATATAACCAACCACCAACTAATAATTTTTAGTAAAATTTTCTCTTTGTGACGAAGTGCTCCTGTGAAAAATTCTTGAGAGTGTAACTGGTGCCGTTTTTAGTAAATCTTGCCCGTGAATCGTGATAATTAGAAATTATGGAGTCAGGTAAAGAAAGCGATGGGGGTGGGAATGGCAGTGCCATGAATGAGACCTTGCCTACAGACTCCACCATCGTAGGGATAACAGCTGAGGCATCCGAACTGGACGTAATGGGTGCGACGGCTGGAGATTCTGGAACTGACGGGATGGAGAAAGGGGCATTGTCCCCTTTGACCGGCTCATACCTACTCATTGTACTCGCAGAACCTCATTCCGAGGAGGATCGTGAGGTTATCATTCAGAGACTGATTAAAGGTAAGAGAAATTCGATAAACCGTCTGCATTTTAAGCGATATATAATGACTTCCATAAAAAAAATCTCGACAGCCAAATCTCTTTTTCTACTTTAGCGCATATTTGTCCAACCATCTCCAAAGTACACAAAAGTTCACGATATTGATCGACCAAGCTTGATCCTCCAAATATCAAATTACCTCTCTTGCATAATAATAAGATGCATGCATTCTCTTCTTCCATGCTTGTGTTTCTTTTTTCTTCCAAAAAATAATACGTGGATATTATTCCATACCGAGTTTTTCATCGTTTAGACGTGTCTGCACTGAAACGTTAGAGTACCCATGCTTTTATTGCCCGATTCCACACCAGCCGAATAAATATCTATGGAAAAAGGGGAGAAAGGAACATATGCAGTTGTCTCGTCTGGCTGGCTGACTGGTCTTCACGATATTGATCGACCAAGCTTGATCCTCCAAATATCAAATTACCTCTCTTGCATAATAATAAGATGCATGCATTCTCTCTTCTTCCACGCTTGTGTTTCTTTTTTCTTCCAAAAAATAATACGTTGATATTATTCCATACCGAGTTTTTCATCGTTTAGACGTGTCTGCACTGAGACGTTAGAGTACCCATGCTTTTATTGCCCGATTCCACACCAGCCGAATAAATATCTATGGAAAAAGGGGAGAAAGGAACATATGCAGTTGTCTCGTCTGGCTGGCTGACTGGTCTTGTCCCTTCCTTGCTAGTTCCAAGAGCAAAGGAAGTCGAGTTTTCCTACTGCTGTTATGAGAGAGAGAGAGAGTGGATGCCCTACCAACGAAAATATTCCATCGCGTCTGCTCACTCCAAGCCGGTAGCTCCGTCACTCAATACCTAAATATGGGATGATATTGGAGCACACGGCGTGCTCGATTCCATGCCTTTTTTAACCATCTCGTCTTCCTTTCTTCGGCGCTTATTGACTAGCTAAAAAAGCTCTGCATGCGATACAAGAAATGTGGATAATTTCCCATATATCACGTCAATGCCAGGGAGAATATTTTTTCTCTTACCACTCCGATTGAGCACATATTTTTTCCGGCATGTCTGATTCCGAGAGTTTACATAGTTTGTCATTTTTAAGTGGAAATGAGCCAGTTACAAGGTAGATAATCGGTTGGTTTATGGCGTAGCTCAAGCTTAGAGATGATGCGATTGTTTTTTCATTGCGTTTATACAAAAGCGTGGGTTATAATCCGATTATGTAATCATCATATGGTAAGATTTATAAAAGGGGTAAATTCTCTCCTTCCCAAAGTGAAAAAAGTCACACCATCACCGGCATTTTCCATTATACATCTCAATTTTTCATTTCCCCGAAATAAGTAGTCTTAAATTCCTCTAGCGTAGCTAATGGCTCACCATCGAAAGTAATTTTAAAGAAGCTTTTTCTCTCTTTGCCCTCTACAAACAATTAAAATGAGTCTTTTGAGTTGGAAGCGTAAATAAAAAGGGTTAGAAAAAGCAGATATAAAAATGACTTGGTAGTCACCGCGAGCGCCTCGGCATTTACAACTTCCTTCTCTCCCGATATATATTTTTATACATTGCTCCATTGACTTTTTTCCTCGTAAAATTTGACAAAAATAACCAAAACCGGGCATTCATCTTTCCTCTCCTTCCTCCCACCTCGACAATGGCTTATTGTGCGGAGCGAAACGCACAAATTTTATGACAGGCGTACTAAGCCCAGAACGACTAATGGGAATGGCGTAAGACGAGAAGAATAGATTTTCCCTTCATAGTTGATAGTAATGATCTTCTACGGTTGTACACGGTGTCGATTCATCCTTATGAATTAGGAATGAAGTGGCTCGATGTGTCTCGTAAGTGTAAAACCAATTCATGTAAGAAGAAAATCTCTTTCTCTTTGGCTGGTGTAGAGTAAAGCACGAAATAGCTTTATTTTAGTGACTAGCAAAACCACGTTTTCCTTTATCCCCATTCGGATTAGAATTGGGAATGGTTTTTACTTTTATTTTTCTTTCAAAACCGTGAACGGAAAAGGTCTCACTTGAGTTGTTGTCTATTTTTGGAGATATTTTCCCCCACCACGTAACAAACAAGAGGTATATGATCACAAACATTGTACTTCTAATCTTACTAGCTAAACATAACATATAAGCGTGTCTATATAGCCTTTTTTCAATTTAAAATCGCTGCAGCTGTTGTCTCTACAAGCTCATCTCCATTCTATCTTATGTAAAAGGAGTCAATTCTCCGACTAAATCATCGCTTCTCACAAATCTCAAAGAAACATATTTTTTCTTTTGAATTAAAAAAAGGATCCGCTCACTATGCCTAATATAGCTATTCATTCTCCAGAATGTAAGAGTATTCCATGTGTCTTGTTGCAAAAAGCAATAATAGTTGCATAGAACTGGAGCAAAGCAATTCTCTCGATTTTTCATGGGAACCCCTTTTAAATTACATTTTTTCATTCGCAATTTCTATTCAAGAATGGGGTTGTTCCTCACCATATTTTTTAGGAAGTCACACATCTAAATCATATCAAGTGCTAGTTTTCTCCTCCTGCCGATATATATTTTTTCTCGAGTTGTCGTGTCGTTCTTGTCACTGCTAACTACTGTACAAGTTGAAAATTACTTTGGTTCCTTCTCCCATCCGATCCCTAGCTTGAGAAAAAGAATTGAGTGTTGTTAAGAGTGAGAGAGAGAAAAAAGAAACTGAAAACTAATATGAAATGACTTTACTGGGAGTTTTGCTTCTGTGTGATAAAATATGTTGAAACATGAAAGGAAAACGGATCAAGGCTTTGCATTTTCCAGAGTTCCTAAAACTTATGTCCTTTTCGTTTCACTCCATACGAAGTCCTTTTGACTCCAGAACTAAACGACTATATTGTGCCAAAAACTATGTATGGATGGAGTTAGTTGTGTAGTGTGGCAGTGCCACACAAACTTTTCC
This sequence comes from Rambutsinella grinnellia, assembly GCA_027743725.1. NCBI lineage: Eukaryota > Metazoa > Arthropoda > Collembola > Entomobryomorpha > Entomobryidae > Rambutsinella > Rambutsinella grinnellia. The sequence continues at coordinate 6,720 of JAHZMU010000166.1, read as the reverse complement.
TGAACAAAAAGGTATGAAGTGGGAGCCGAAAAGAGAGAGAAAGGCTAAGCAACTTTCAGTCCGTGCTCTTCTCCTCCTCGAATGTATTAGGACAAGTAGGGTTTTCATCGAGAGGAAGGTGCCGCATTGCAGATGCATAACTACTAGCAAAAATATCTCAGAGAAATGGCAACGGCAACCCGTTGAAATAGGAGAGTAGCACGTTTTCCCTTTATTTTCCATTTCCTTCCAGTTCTCTCCGCGAGAGAGGAGAGAGAACTTCACTCTCTTCTCATTTTCATTTAGAAATACAATCAGTGCTCCACATTCTTCATTCTCCTTTTATTATGTCCTCATCATCATCATCCACATCGTCATCAATTTGCTCTTTGTCTGTCCTATTGCTTCCTTTTACTACCGAGGCGAACACGATCCACGCTTGCTTTTCATGTAAATATTTTTCATAAAGTCGATGATATTCTTTTTTCGCAGAGGAGATTGTTTCATTTATAGTGGCATTTTACATACTATTTTCATAATAAAAATTGCTATTACATTAGACTCGCGCTCCCTCCCACTGCTCACATTTTGAGTGATGAGGACTCACACGAGAATAATTTTTCATTGAATAGATATATAATTCTAGGAAAAAAGAGACAATATTTGTCTTGTACTCCGCCACGCCGCACTCGATTATGCCAGAGATATGCAATTCAATCGGGTAAATGGAGATGATTTGTCAGTCTGAATTTTTTCTTCGTAATAATATTACAGTGGAGAAAAAGGAGCTGCACACGAAACGAATTCCCCAAATGTGTAAGCTTATACTTAATTCAATCTGTAAAGTCTCGTAAGGAAATAATGTACCTGAAACCGCAAAAAAAAGTTGAGAAAACGACATCCATTTTCCCATGTGTTTTTACATGTACAATTTACAATGGTGAACATGTGTCTGTCTATTTGGACTAGACTGAACTCCACCATTTACGCCTGAGAGATTTCCCTGTACAATTCTTTCAAGAATGAGAACTTTAAACTTTTTATTAACAATGAGCAAAAATTCTCCTTCAAACACTAATAGTATTTCACTCCTTTGTTGCTGACTCATCTAATTGGAATCTTTTACAAGCTCGGAACAAATAAGAGCTCATTCTATATTTTAGCTTAGTTTGGCTAAAAACTTGATTTAATTCACAGGCAAAATGTATGAGATGGAGTGATGACTTTTTGTTTTTATGGAGAGAGGAAAGGAAAAGCATTTTTTCTCCAAAAAAATTAGGCTTTACTCATCCTTTTTGATCATGGAAAATGATACGAAGGTACAAATTTTGTGCCACTGCCAATTGTGCCAATACAGCAGGAACGGCACACTTGATTGCACATCGCGACACGACAGCTCTCCCCACTTCAGTTGATAATGTCGATGAGCTGGGTGTTGAGTCATGTTACAGTCTTTCATCATCTCACTTTCATTCCGACTTGAAAGACACTCGATCTTCTTTAAAACAAATTATCTTCAGCTCTCATTCGAGACACTCGAGTTATTGAAAAAGAACACGGTTACAATTACCAAACGATGGTGAGTCGGTGAGTGCAACATTCAACACAGCTCGAATGCAAAATTGATAGTTACGTTAGGAAAATTAGCGTCTACATCATCCCATCTAGTACCTCGTGAGTCGGTAATGAGGCTACCAGTTTTTCCATGCAAATTCATCATTTCTCACACATATACACGTTCCAATGTATCAATTAGCTCATCACGGACAAAAATATACCGTCATAGATCATATTTTTTTGTTAATGCGATAGTACTTTCTGAATAACACGTTTTCTTAGTAAACGCCTTGAAGAAGAGTTTAGAATTCATTCGAATTCATTACGATTTTGTTGACTTACACTAACTATTCCACAGTAGTCATGTCGAAATAGACAACAAGCTCATCATCTCATGGACCATGAAGAAGGAAATGACTGATCATTATCATAATTTGCGTGTGTAAGCCCAAGCTTTCCACTTGTCAGTCAAGCCCAACTAATGCTTCTCCAGTTTGCGTTACTCGAGAGCGTAATAAATCATAGAAGGACATGTATAGCAAAAGCTTCTGATCCCAAAGCATCACGAGCGCGCTCACCATCTCACCAGCGACACTCTTTTCCTCCAACTCCAGTAGCCTGGAAGTTCAGAAAGTATAGGGCTCCATCATATAATCATCATCATGTGGTGTTTTCAAGCATAAATCATATTTTTCCGCAATCCAATACCAATCACTAGAGAGTACTGAAAACGAAAAACATTTTCAAACTATGAGATTTCTACGCTTATGCTATTTTTGCACAGAAAAAGTGTTTGGGTTTCCATCAATCACTTGTGAACTTGAAGCTGTAGCAAAATTTGAGTTGTTTAAAAAGCCTAATTTATGGCTGGGTTGCGCATGTTATCATAAAATATATATCTTATCCCGGCTCATAATATAATCTTATCAAAACATCTTCATTGCAATATCAGATGTAAGTTTTTTGAAAGAAAACAGCATCAAAATTCACTTACCCAGATAAAGTCTCCTTGAAGATGGTGGCAATGATGAAAGATGTGGATGAGTGATGAAAGAGCCGATCGAAACTTGCAAGTTTGACTAGACACACCTAAACATTCAAGAGCCAAAAAATGCATTGAAAAAATAGAGCAATTTTCATCATTTTATAGAATTGTAATTTCTCTTCGTATAAAATACCTTTCGTCTTATCTATCAAGTACCTTATCGGATGAATGGACATGTTTAGCGGATGATTATAATAAATTACATGAATTTATTATTATTTTCTCTGGGATAAAAACTGGCTATCGTGATACACGCTTGGGCTAAAATTATCTCGTAATAAAAATCAATACCTTAATTGAAATCGTTGCTCATGTTCAGTCATAATTTTTCAAACAAAAATTTAGTCATCCGTTTCAGCGAGTTTTATGACTCGCCTTCAACCCTTTCATTCCTCTCCCTTTTCATAAACTGCATATCACATTACACATTGCAATCCTTTTCGCATGGTCAAGAACATGCTATTTCATAGTCAGTTTAAAAGAACGGTAGTTTTTAGCAATCTCATTTTCTACCTTCATCACCCCCACTAAGCTATTTGGTATGATTCTCGTTGCCGAAGACTTTTTTGGAAAATAAAAGTACCCTGCTTACTACAAAAACGGTACCTATAAAAATATTTACTATCACAAAACTTTTGTATCATTGTTCTAGGTGGATGATCATTGCACTCTTGTCATTCATTTTCAGACTCACTTTAAACGCCTCGAGCTTTTAGGGCTATTGTTGGAGCAGGTGCATAGCTTGTGCAATGTCCCGTGAAGATGACTTGAAATGATAGCCTATTGCCTTATATCTTTTTAGTATAAAAGTACTATCATTCAACGCTTTTTTCCTCTAAACGTTTAGACTTTTATACCATTTAATGATGACAACTGCGATTTGTCCTCTCCCATTTTTTATCCGCTACAATTTTTGCACCAAAAAACAATAGACTCGATGACATCCCGTATAATTTACTAAAATGTACTTATCTATACTCTAGACAAAGCCCCATGAGATCTATAATTGATCTACTTTTTCTACCTTTTCAAACTCATTCTTTCTGATTTTTGGAACCTTTACCAAAACCCGAGTGCGTGCCGAGCATGGCAATAATTACTCATGAAATTGCTGCATTTTTAATGAATCTATGCATTTTTCTCTGCTCGAGTTTAGAAGAACAAAAAGTGGCTGTGATTCTTTTACGAGAGTGTTTGTGCGGGCATAATTAATGCGGCTCGTCTATTGTGCATGAATGGGTAAACACTCGACACGTAGATTAAAAGAAAAAATGCCGGCTTTGGCATATGGGCAACTGCTATGTGAGCATTAGATCAACAATCATGATTATACACTCAATCCCGTTCCATTATATATGCCTTAACCTATTTCTCTGTTTTCATGTTTACAAATCTCTCCACTTTACTCAACTACACAATTTAATTTAATGGGAAAACATATTATGCAATTAATAAAATTAAAAAATCTGCTGGTTCTCTGGCTCTTCTCATCTATGAGAATAGCTCTGTTCTGGTTAAAGTTTTTACTCTCTCCATCCATTTGATGAGAATGAGCTTGTGCTGAAAGCTTCTAGTGCTGTGGTGATAGCACTTAACTCACTTGCTCACGGCCCTTTCCCCAGAACTGCTGGATGAGCTTTCTATTAGAGCTAAATTGGATTTTCTTAACAGTTTGAGTGGTGCTCATGGACAAGGCAAAAAGTTTTTTTTAAAGATGCAGTTTCAAGTAAAACCTAATTAATTAGTCATTTTGGACAGAACATAAATTCCTCTTCCTTACGACCTTCTGTGTGCATAGGAATTGCTTCATTTTATGAGAAATCCCAAAACCCCACCACTTCTCACAAGAGTCGAGATCAACTCATCTCTCTCTAGTGCACTTGATGGTGATGATGATGATACTTTTCATGTAATATTTCACTTCATACATTCTTAAAAAATTTCACAGAGAAGTGGAGTGGAACAGAGAGGAGGAAAGTTTCATTGAAATTTCATATTTTATTGAGAAAATTTTTAAGCAATTTTTTACACTTTTAAGGAACAGTACCCCACCCACCGCTTAACAAGAACAGGCGTATCAGATCCTTAAATCTATTTGTTTCACTCCAATAGAGATGGAATAATAAATTGGTAAAATTATCTACCATGTAACGTCCAATTAGCAATGCATCTTTTAAATATTATAGTAATTAGAAAATCAATAATTCGTGAGGTTAGTTTCATTTTAGGTCTTTATAACCAATTTAAGGTAGTTCAATTTATAATCAGCGCATTTTTACATGAATGAATATTAATTTTTTCATAGGCCAAGGAAGTCATCAAGATTAGGGGAGTTAATCGAGCATTTTTTCTCTCATTTTAAATAAATTGATAACTAAATCCCCAAAATTTATTTGCATTTTCCAATGAAACCTGATCATTCTCAGAGATTACGTATTGTTCACTCACTTTCACAACGTCTTGAATTACTTAAGAAAAAATGATCCTTTTTAAGGTGTTAACAAAAACATAACATTAACTCCTAACGGTATGTAATGAAATTCCAATTTGCATGCAAAACAATGTGCTACTGATATAATTCTGTGTGAACTCCCAAATCCTCTCAAGATTCTCCTTTTTCACTGATTTTTGCACTTTTGCGTAATCTTACAAGGTATCCTCTGTTAAAAATATCTTTACATGGTTTCCCGTTTCACTCCTGAGATTTGGCACTATTGCCCTGCTCTCATTTCATTCTGGCAAAAATAATATGAATTTTTGTGAACAAATACTGAAATTAAAATGTGTGCGAAAATGGAGATGTTCAATGCAAACGTATGAAATTGCGTAGTTTGTAAAATGAAAACGTAAAACAATCGGGGTTATACAATGTCCCCTTTTTTTCGCGGAAAATAAAATTATTAACTCATGTTCAATCATGTTATGCAACCTTTTAAAATGCAATTTACCACTTTGTAACTGAATCCATTACGTTTTGTCTTTTCAGGACTTAAATCTTGGGATATGGACTCATCCCACGTTGACCTGACCTGTGAACTTTTAAATTTGGCTAATGCCGCCCCTGAAGGCGATGAAGCTCGGAATGGTAAGGAGTTTGAAGGCAACTCTGTTTTATATGCAATTTAATTTTGTTACTTTACGAGGAAATTGGATTGGTAGGCGAGACGGTTGGCGGAGTAGTTCTCTTATGCAAGAACTGCTCTACCATTTCCGTACATTTTATTTTGTAGAGTTTTCGGCTCAATTTCCCTTCATAGCTTCATTTCATTCAATGTATGTCTCGTTATAAATTTATGCAGGAGAGAAGTTGGTGCAGTGGGCATCGGAGAACTTGGTGGTGGAAGTAAGTTAAAACATATATACTTTATATCTATATAATTAAAATTGTTGGAAATTTATAATTTATTTGACTCAAGTACGACAAGAAAAGACAAAACAAAACAGCCAGACTAAATGTTTATATTTTATATAATATTTTATAGGTGCTCATCCACTGTCAAGTGAATACTTTGCTCCAGTGTATGAAGAACTGGTATGTATAATATTACAATTTACTAATATTATTAAAGTTTGATCTTGTCGAGCATTTTACAGCGAGATTTATAGTCAATTTTTTAGTTTTGGGATTAATTCATACATATTTTCTGTTTTGTTACAGCTTATCCAGCTTCACCCGTCACCGCCACATCATTCATACAGGCTACACTTTCCAAGGGAGTGGCTCATGGATTCTCCAGGTTCATTATTATTCTTCTCTGTTTCCCCTTTTCCTTTCAATTTTTTTACCTGACCCTTTCTCAAGCATTGCTTCATGGCTGCAGCGATTGAGTAATAGCAGTAGTGGCAAAATACGAGAGAGAAAGTTAAAAGTTGTTATTTTCTAAACATCTTGCGTAAAATTATGGGACTGTTTTCATTCCCTTTCCTAAAGAAAACTTTGCTTTTTGAATCATTAAGTAAACATCAAGCTTTTAGTAGAATTCCCAGCTTCTTTGCTTTGCTTTGCTTACATTTTTTGCATGAAATGACTGAAAATGGTTCTCATGAAAAAACAAACAGGATGGGACATTTTCCGTCACGGACTTTCTGGAGCTATGGGCGGAGCCGGAAGTAACCCGAATACTAGGAGCATACAAAGG
>JAHZMU010000165.1:0-15315 GCA_027743725.1 Rambutsinella grinnellia | reverse complement strand
AAATACGCGAGTCTCTTGTTTGAATTTAATGTGTATTTTGATTCCAAGTTTTATTTCATTTTTTGTGTAGAGCCAGTCATAAGTGCTTCTCCAGCCAGGTTGCCTGTTCCTGAACCTGAAATAGAAGAGATAATGTTCGGGTTCGAAGATAAAGAATTTGATATAAATGCGACTCCGCCAGATTCGTCTGATTCAGATGGCAGCCTTCCGGAAGAGATTGTTAGAGCCGTTTATAAAGTCTTGAAGCATGTAGGTTCAAAAGATCATTTGATCGAGTATTCTATGGCTGAAACTTATGATACGGACTCGGAAAGCGAGGAGATAGCAGAGGTACTTAACTAATATAGATACAATAGATAGAAGAACATAAAAGATGGGTATGAATAGTTTTGTCACTGCTTGTCTACATTGTCTTTTTTCTAATTTCTTTCAGAAACCACTGATGTATACAATAGCTGGGTTCGAGGGACCGAACCTGATTCTAAAGGAAATTTCTCCGACAGAAGGCGTTGGAGAACCTGGTGTAAAGGTCGAACAGCAAGACTACGATTACGATGATTCAACAGCCCCGAAAGAAAATGCGATTGTAAGCCTTCCGTCTGCTGTTACTACTGTAGCTATTGATGAGAAAGGGGTAATTGCAACTGAGAAGACTGGGTCTGGCGAAGGCAATTCGATAATTCCAGAAAAGGGGGAATTGGATTCCAATGATTACAAGGGTGACAGAGGAATATGAATTTGAAGACCATGGCTATCCTACAATTCTTGATGATGAAGCAAGTAAGGAATGTCCAGATGGCACAGAGATGGAAGGAAGAGATGCAGTTTCTATTAAAAAGATTTTTCTGTCTATTTCTACTTAATTAATAAAAATTATTTACTTTTGTACTTTTTTATGCTCCCTGCATTTCATTGAAATAAATCATACAAAAAGCCTAGAAAACAAAGACGTTTCAGTTCTATTGTTGCATGCCTATTTGAACAAGTACATTCCGGTTCAGTCATTGAGTGCGGGGTTGAAGCTCGAAACACATCTCTTTAATAAAAGGAGAGACTGGACACATGCTTTTTTGTCGATGTAAAAAGCACGTGCGTTAGGCCGTTTTTAATTTTGCTTGTAATTGTTAAAAATAATTAGGAATAAAGAGGATTAGTGAAGGTTTGGTTGGATTGCAGATTATCTGAGGTTAATTGGTGAGAAAGATGTGCTGAGATACGGACATTAGTCAAGAATTGTTGGCTTTTAAAAGGGAGATAGACTGGTAATCACACTTAAATTAATTATGTGATTTAGTTATGCTTGATTTGTGTATAGTACATAATTATGAGGGGTAACTATGATTTGTAGACATTACGCCATGTCGAATGCTAAGCAATCAGCTTCTTCAGCGTCCCACGAAGTAGAGCGGATGAGTCAACATCTATCGGAAAGGGGAAATGGAAGGGGGAGAGGATGGCAGCGGCGACCTTATCAACATGGTAATGGACAGTATCAAAGAGGTCGTGGGTCAAATCACTTCGATTATGGATCTAATGACAGAGGTCGAGGATTCAATCATCGTGGACATGGATTTAACAACCGGGGTAAAGATTTCAATCAGCATCGAGGTTTTGGTCATAATCACAGAGGACGTGAAAAAGCTGATGTTGGCAGAGGTGGTTGGTCTAGGGGAGGAAGTCGTGGTCGCGGCCGTGGACGTGGAGGAAGGGGTCGTGGCCAAAAGCAAGGAAGTATTAACTGGGAACAATTTGATGTAAATAATATTCAGTCGGTTAAAAAGTCAAACTTTTATTGCTGTTCGTGCGAGAGAGGCTTCAAAACTCAAGATCAACTTAATATACATAATACGGAGCATATTGTTTGCGGGTATTTAGGAAACTAATTTTTTTAAAATCACTAATATTTAGGTTTGGTAATTTCACTAAAAATTACTACACTTTTTCTAGACTTGAAGGATGTACCTTTGAAGCTCATTCTCTTGTGGTGACTAAGCACATTCGAATGCAACACGAAGGCAATCTTTTCCAAAGGATGAAGAACCTTAGTACTCCAGACGATATTTTACGGTGGAGGGAAGAGCGGAAGAAGAACTTTCCTACTGCAGAGAAACTTGAAGAAAAGGCAAAGTTACAGGAAGAAATGGAAAGGCAGTCAACGGATGATTTTGGAAACACGAATGATAACCGTAGATCAGCACCATTCAGGGGTAATAGAGGAAGCCAACGGGGCAGATACATTTTCAGATATCGAATCGAACATCAGCAAAGGAACAGAGACAATAGCTACGCGTGGTATCAACGCCAAATGCGCAGACTTGACTATGAACAAAGTGATCAATGGACTAGAAGAATGTTTGCACCGGATCGCCGTTTCTGGCATGTTCGGGTGCCGTTCTTCTCACTCAACAAATCCAAGATTGTTACCCTTGAAGACTTTTACTTTGATGTAAAGATGGGAAGTGATGGTAAAGTGAAGAAGGAGACAAAGGTTAAGTGGGAGAGAATGGGAGCGAAAACGTTGGAACGGTTACCGGATAGTGAGTCAGAAGAAGAGGCTAATGAGCTCCCTATTTCGGATGACGAAGACGATGTCAGAAATGATAAGGAAGGGCAAAAGTCTGATGTGAAGCAAGAGGAGAAGACATCCATATCTCTGCGTCAAACCTCTGGCTTAGGCATGCTTTTGGTGGACTACAGCTCTAACTCAGATAGCGAAAACGAGGGTTAGTTTAAATAAGTTCTGTATGCAATTAACAAAGCAAATTATATGAAATGAATGGATTTAATAATAATGAGATTCTTTGATTTCATGTGGATTGCAGCTATGCCAAAACCCCAAGTGAAATGCAACGCTTCGGGACAAAGTGCTAATATCACCGACAATTCTCTGCAGTCTGCTGTGGTCGGCACTACCACCACTGGAGCCGGTGCTATGGAATTGTCAAGCAAAACTGGTTGCTTGAGTGATGAGGAGGATGACTATGACAGCGACGCCAGCGTTCAGTCTATGATCATTGACGAATTTAAAGAGGAGAAGGTGTTTAAAGATAAGCCTGTTTTCACAAAGTTTGGACAACGGAAACGTCGGAGACCTTTGAGATGTCAGAGATTGCTTCAGTCGGTAAGATAATGTTTATATTTTATGCTGTGGTAGTTATGCGTTTAAACGTCCTCTAAGCAACCATTTAACGAATAAAAAAAATATCATTTGTTTTAGCTACTCTACGATGCTGTTCAAGAGGAAAGAAGTTCCCTTCTTAATACTTGTCGGTTTATCAAAGACAGCAATCTTCTTGGCAACAAATAATAATTAAGCTTTTTTATGTTTTTAATAAAAATGTGTTCGCAATATATTTACGAATCCATAGAATAAATTTTTTATAAGTTCCATATTACAAGTCAAGATTTAATTACATATCAATATCTTCAATCATAATTGGGCTATCCTCCGCTATCATTCTGACCACCTTTCGCCCAATTACATCTTTCATCATGCTTGGCCAAAGTCCATGCGGTTTTGACACTTTAATAGCAATTTTTGTCATTTCAATGACTTCCCCAACTTGGATATTTTGTGCAGCGACGACAGTCTTTCCCAATTTTGCTTGGCATGGAAGTTCCGAAGGGAGTATGGTCTTGGTAGGAGTTCCAATTGCAGATTCCACCTCTCTTATTCCTGAGACAAGTTGTTTTAATTCTACTGGATCAAGAGAACATGCGTGATCCGTTCCTTTCATGGTCTTGTCAAGTGTGAAATGTCTCTCAATTATCTAAAATTATAGAAACAGTAGACTTAAGAGTCACAAATTATGACAGACGTCATCACTTTAAAGTAATTTAGAACCTTTGCGCCACACGCTACAGCAGCGATTGATATATTGATTCCTTGTTCATGACCCGAGTAGCCGACTGGTACATCTGGAAAGTATGACTTGTACAAACTAATCAGTGACAAGTTGACATCTTGTGGAGGTGTGGGATATGCTGACACGCAGTGGAGTATAGCAAAGTTTGAGTGATGCCTTTTAATAATATCATATCCTTCCTTGACTGTGTCCAGATCCGCCATTCCTAAAGAAATTCACAGGGATTGTAAACGATTCCTTTGTAAAAGAATGACACAATTCGGTAAATACTTACCTGTAGAAAATATTACAGGAATCTTCATCTTGGCCACATGCTCTATTAAAATCGGATTGTTTGTGTCTCCAGAACCAATCTTAATAAATGGAACTCCAATATCCCCAAGAAAAGTGGCAGATGTCTAGAGCATGGTCATTTATAATTGCTGATTAACTTCACTCAAATAATCTAAATAAACAGAAAATTTCGCATTAACAAAACTGGAAAATAAAATAAGCTATAATTTAAAAAACAAATACATTTACGAACATTATCCATACAACTGGAAGTAAACATGATGCCAACCTCCTCCTCTGAAAACCTCTGAAGCTCTTTGAACTCATCTTCGGAGAACTCCAAGTGGGCCCTGTGATCCCCGTAGGTTGCTCCAAACGAGTTTGTTCCGATGTAAGGCGCCTCCAACGCACTCCTTGTGAACCGTCCGGTCAAGGAAGACTTTTGGAATTTTACACAAGATACTCCACAGTCCTAATAAGATAAAAATTAGTCAAATTTGATCAACTTAATTAAGGTTTTAAAAGCTTACCTTGGCTTCGATTATCATTTTCTTGGCGATTTCAATGTCCCCTTGATGGTTTTGTCCGATTTCTGCTATAATGAAGCAAGGCTGGCCTTGTCCAATTGTGAAATTTCTGATTTTCAACATTCTGACTGATTAAATTAGGTTTTAATTAAATTTAATTAAGTTTTTCGGTAATTTCTACTGCAGCTCCTGTTGTTTATCATCACTCCATGCCAAACTATACATTTCAGAGGTACCATTGAAACCAAAATTTGAAATGTGAAAGGCGCGAAATCATTGTAAACAAAGCAGGTTGTAAAACCTGGTCTTTCACACATGTCATGTAGCTAACTAATCAGGCTTAAATTTAAAGACGGAGGGCCAAGTTAGTTAATTTTAGCTAACTTTGGTGGTTTTAATTGGCATTCTAAATTTAATTTGTATAGATAATTAATTTTTCGTATCAGTTTTGCATAATGTCTGTGAATTCGGACGAGAACGGGAACATCTTTGAGGGGGAGGAATGGGAGGGGGGTGAAGAAGAATGGGAGGAGGAGGAAGAAGACATCAACCAAGTACCTCAGGAGATCGAGCTTGATAAACCAATTTCTTTCATATTTATGGGAGATCGACTGGATGACCGTGCGGAGGGGTGGAGGGAGGAGTTCAGAGAAGACTTTAAACCCTACAAAGTCATCATGTAAGGATAATTGATAATTAACTCTAACTCTTTACTTTAAATCGGCACACCATGATTGTTTAGATAGGGGCTTTGTGTGTGGGACGCTCGAATTGTTGGTGACGTAGTGGCTGTCCATATATGGAAGGTTGTATACTTGCACGTATGGCGACACCCACACACAAGGTTTGAAGCGATCCATTCATGTGAATTGGGTTGCTGATTGTTCAAGGTGGTTGATGTGTCTTTAGCCATTTTATAGTAATTAATTTAATGGTATTGTAACCGTTAATCTGGTTTTAGTGGTTTTCTAAAATTAACTATTAATTTATCTACTTTTTCTAGGAAAATACGCAGGGAAATCATTCAACCCATCATGGAGTTTAACTATCGGGAGACAATGAGAACTACATTGACTGATGAGGAAATGAAGGCGAAGAGGGATAGGGATGAAGCCGTGAAGGAGCTGCAGTATATGGAACAGGCGTTTTCTGAAGTGCACAGGTTAGTAAATATTTTTTGACTTCCTTAAAAACCGAAGACTTGCCTGTTATTTCTAATTTTGATTATCTTTTTACAGTAAGTATGAGCAAGCCAAACTCGTAGTGGATAACCTCCGAACTAACATCGAGACGTTGACTAAGAGGGAGAAAGAGCAGAAGCATAAATTGTGCTCGTCTGATCACAAAGAGGTTGGCTTCAATAAGGCGTTTCGGCAAAAAGTAATGGAGTAAGTGGAAACCAATTATTATCATTATTTTTGATAAAATTGATTTTTAAGGAATTCTACTGCTTTTTTAGGATTGAGAACGACTTCTTGGAGAAGATCGACCAGCTGGAAGAACACAACAGAAAACTGGAAGCAAACTATCGGAGAAACGAAGTGAAAATCGAAGCCTTGGAATCTGAAGTGGCACAAAAGGTTAAGGAAAACAATAAGCTCAACATTCTTCTTGACGAATTCATAGGGAAAACTAGGAAGACTGATGGATAAATCCTTATATATTTCATTTTAAACTAATAAATTCTCATGTAATTCTCAAATCATTGTGAAATAAACCGTATGAAAATAACGAAGGTATGAAAGTTTGCTTGTTAGATTTATAAGTATGGTGCCATCTTAAATAACGGATAAGCGATAAGATAAAATATAAATACTCTAGATAATTTAGCTCATAGATAGATAACTACTAGTGATTATTTTTGTACTGTGTACAGGTAATAAACATCGTTTTATTCATTAACACGTGATAAATTAAAGTGCTGATGGCTAGTACATGTGAATTTTGACTCAAAAGGAAGAAACATGATACAATGAGATTTGAATTGAAAGTGAACTAAGAAAGTTCGAAACCCGCTTGAGCGTTAATAGCGTACATGAGTTTTTCTCGGAGTGTTTCGATGTCGTTGAATTCTGGAAGTTTCAGCAAGTTCATGCAGGTTGCGGCTACAATTTTAATTAGAACGTTATTAATGCCATATAAAGTATACTAAAACTCCACATTTCTATTTCTAAATTACCTGTCGGAAGACGATCAGTGATGCCAGCGTTAGAAATTCCAAATTTTGGCACTAAGTCCTTAAATCCCAGTAAAGGCGGGCGAGAACAAGAAGTGACGAACTTCAGCAACCGTCGCAAATACTCCTCATCCATATTTTCCACAACCTGGAAAAATACATTCGCAAGTTAAAAATTGTAAAATTTGAAAATCAGTTCTGGTTTTGCTTACCTCCCAGAAAATGAGAATGGTATGATGAGTGGCTGTGTAGCCTCCAGCATAGTTGGTATTTGCCTTCCAGTCTTCAACATTGATAGGTTTATCTGACCCTGAGATTAAGGTTTGCATTTCCTTCCAGGAGAAAATGCGAAGAATAGGCACGACATCATGAAGCCCGCTCCGAAATGCGCGACATTCATTGACAATCTCCCTAAAAACAAATCGTAATATGAGAAAAAAGCACGTTCCACTTTTGCATATCTTTAGTATGATCAAATACCTATTGATCTTGTAGTCTGCTACCAAATGAATGTACTCGATAACGTTTCCCGCATCAACGGCAGTGTCCTTTCCACCGGCTTTTAATTCGATTACCCTGGCTTCTCCCAATTCTTCTGATGCGATAGTAAAATCAAGTCCTGGAAAAAAGAAAATGCTTGAGAATCGCTTACTTAAATTTTACTAATAGATATGTGCTCTGGAGTTTTATCCTTTGTTAACTTACCCAACTCTGCCCAATCACCATCAAAATCCTTAAGCTTCAGTAGATTCTTGTGCAAATCAGGATCCAAAGTGGCTAAATAATCAATAGCCGATGAAACACTTCCAAATGCACACAACTGTAAGAAGAACGACGCCAAGGGAAGCTCCAATAGGATTTGGCGATAGAGCGCCTTTCCAACCAACCTCCCCATGAAGAAGAAGTGCTGTAAATGATCTGTGAAGATTCGCTTAGCAATTGGATTTGGATAAATCCTGTTTTCCGAGTCAACCCTGAAAAGCCCGCGGTTTGGATCCACACCTGCCTTTGTAACTTCAGTCAGAAATTCTCGTAGTACTCCACCCCCATCCACTCCAGCCTCTTGAGCTCCAACAACATTCACCAACGAAATTCGGACGTCAGCGCGTATGTCCCGAACTAAAAAAAGTTATTCTAATTAGTAAAAATTCGCAATCTCTTGTACAATTAATCTAAATTAAGAATCCAACCGTTTGTTGGCGACAATTTCTCAAACGAATCCTCGTATAAGTAAGATCGCCGAATCTGAATGTTCTGCCGCTCCAACGGATTGTCAATATGGCGCTCCATATAATCAGACTGGAGGATTTGATGCCACACAGAGACTCGATCATGAAACGCCAAGGCAAAGGGAAAATCAATTAGAACTCGCAAAAGACGAGCATCCAACAAATTCAACGGTTCGGTGAACCCTTCAAGTGGATAGAAATCTCGAAACCGAATATTATGTGTTTCCATGGGAAACATAACCGTGAATTTTTGCGAGATGAAGACATCTTCAGGAAATATCTTGATTCGGGTGTTGCGATCGTGAAAGCCCATCAACGTTTGGGCAATTTCCTACATTCCCAAAAATAAAAGGAAGATGTTAGCTTCTATATTATAGTATTTAGATTTAATTTTCAGATTAAGTTTTGAAATAGTTTCTCACCCTCTTGAAGTACATTTGGAGACGATCATTCACATCTTTATCACCCAGTATAATATCACTGTAGGTTTCGTTCAAGAGTCTAACGAAGTCGGCTAGTTCATTGTTGACAAAAGGCATAACATGTGAAAACTCCCCGTCATGCAGGATGCTCATAAGTTGGTTCAATAGCCAGCAAAATACAACGAGCTCTTCCTTGAAGGAATCCTCACGCTGTACATCTATCACCTATTTGAAGGAAAAATGTAATAAGAATTATACGGTTTTTAAATCATTTTGTTAAAATTTAAATGTTATCTTACATGAAGATACAGCACACGCATCAACCCAGGTTTGTTGCAGAGGTCTAAAAGAAAAGGGAAGTCGACCGGTGCCAGTTTCGGATCCATTTCGATGATACAACCAATGATTGGGTACATCAGCAGCCACTTTCGTAATGTCGTTGACGGTGGCCCAGTTAGCCAGTTACTTAAGCGCATGTTGTTTAAAAGTGGTTCCAACACCTTCAAAACCTGCGAGCAGCAAAGAATGAATAACTTTTTGTTAAGGAAGTTTCTTATGTGAAAACAATAGAGAAATGATTAGATTGAAATGGAATGCATGCAAGATGCTTCGCCGAGCCACCAACCTTTTGACGGTCATTGAAAAACGTCTCCGCCATGTAGTTCTCTTCCCACAACTTAATGTCTTCCTCAGTCATGCCTTCATCCTCATCCTCATCATCCGCATCAGCGGGCAGATGGAATAGCATTTTCCTAATCAAAAGTAGGCAATGTTAGTTAAAGTAATTATAAATATATGAATAACATTATACCTATTGTCTATTGCAGCAATCAACGGGCGCATCATGACAAAAACGTATTCTGGACCGTGGTTATTCACTTTGCTAGCCAGCAAAATAAAGCTGTACAACACGGGGCGAAGATTAATGGATGTCTGAATATCGTTATTAGCGACAATACGTTTTTCCGCCATCGTAGCAACCACCGAACTCCAGACGTCCGTCCACAGACACATCCCATTTGCTTCCATTTCAATGTGCTTGGCGACACGCTGCATGATAATATACTCTACTACCTTGTTCCTATCGCGGAATGTTGATGCGTTGTTTCTCTCTCCCCGCTTCGGCAATGGGAAGTTCACCTCCCTAATCATTGACTCGCCCAGTTTCACGAGTAACTCCAGGGTCAAAGTGGAAGGAGAGTAGACTGTTTTAGCGATGTTGACGCTTCGATTCCTTCCTGAAATCTTTCTCATAGCCTCCAAGAACCGTTGGTAGAATATACCATAGTCGAAATGCTGAAGAGCTGATTGAGCTTCATCCCAGTTGTACACTGTAAACTTGGCTTCCAAGAAGGTCCTATACTGCTTAAAGAAATCCTTCTGCAAAACGAGATATGTCCAGATAATGGAAATCACCTCCTCAATCCTGGACGCATCTATATTCACCGAGCTGCTCTGCTTCGCCCGCTCCATTTCGCTCCAATCGGTGAAGGTCTAATGTAAAATTTAAAAAGTTGTTAGTACAATCAACACTTCGATATTTATTTACCAAGAGCTAAATACTTACGTCTAATAACCGGAGCATTGTACTACGTGAGGCATGCAATGGATCTGATAATATAGTCAGACTTTTCTCCAAAATCGACACAAGTCGAAACATCGACCTTTCATCCCTCAGCATGTTCTCAATCAGTACATCTTTCGCTGCAAGCATAGCCTTCCCCAACTCCCCCAAAGTGTGGAGATCAATACTTGGCTTGAAGAAGTGGTTCAGGCGCATCATCTGCCGATGCAACTCATCATTGGAATAGTTAGACTTCAAACTATCATGGAATTCCTGGCGCAGTTCTGCGTTAATCCTTCGCCGTTCACGCATCCCTCGAATCCCTGACTGCAGAATTAGAATAGCTTGGGCTTTGATGCGTTCATTCTACAAATTAAAATTAAAACCATTACTCCAAACCCTTTAAAGCCAACACCATTTAAAACTAATTACTTACCTCCCTCCTCTGCCTCTCTTCTTGAGCCCTCTGCAATGTAATATCCCTCGTCTCCGCATGACGCGACCGTCCCCCCAAGCTCTGAACAGGCTTTCGCTTATAATCTCCCTCGAACAAATAATTCGACATTTTCACCTACTAATTGTACTATTTCACAAACCAATATTCCCTCGACCCACTACACGGAGGAGATCTACAATTAAAATACAAAACACCTGATTCAAACCATCATTTCCAGAACATTCTAATCACCAATTAACCTCTCAAACCTTCACCTTACCTCGTTTTTCACCTCCCTCTCTACAGGGCTTACCCTGTCCTCACTTTAAACAAGAAATTTCCCCACTAACCACACCAATTAGTTAATTACGTGCCAATTAAATAAAATTCGGACAGGTGAGCTCGCTCCTGTCCTTCCTTTTCACAATACTCAAATGAGCTCATTCAACACACAAAAAAGAGCAAGTGAATCAGCTATTATTTACCCTTCTACTTCAATTCAAATTCTTCATAGGTGGCGGCCACAAATTTGGGGCAGAGTGAGCCAAATTTCTATACATGTTTGGATCTAGCTTTTGACAGATGATGGAGCTAACCTTGACGTGTATGACAAGCAGTTGCTAGGACTAGATAGAGCCGGACAGGTAGGCGTTATTTAAATTGGTCGTAACTAAACATCAGTTAACTAACTGGTGTCGATGTTAAAAGTGTTGTTTAGAGGAACCTTTAGTTTAGCCAGGTAAGGGGTTGTCATTTGTCATAGTCATTTGTCATAATTATTATTAGGTACATAATGTCAGCAGTCCATTGGTGATTGAGACCATCCACTATTGTCGTTGGTGGTTGGTCACTGATTAAAATCCATTTTTAACTCATTTGCCACTAACGCCACGCGTCAACTGTTTAAAGCAATTGAAAGAGCAAAGGTGAAAGTGGAGGAAGTGGTGAGGTGTCATGTAGACATTTTCTACGTCGGCGTTTCGGTTTAGAATTGGGCGATTAAAGATATCTCGTTTGATGTGTGGCGGCGCTACTGATTCTCTCATTAACTAGTTGATAAGATTAGGTTGGAGGTTAAGGTTTTAAGAATTTGAAAGACTTGGAAGGTAGGTCAAGGAGGAAGAGGAAGTAGGGTGCTCATTTTTAGTTTAATTATTAATTAATTTTAGAGTGGAATATTTAGGCATTAGGGCATGAATCAACTTATTATTCATTTTGTTTAACTTTAAGTATAGGAGAAAAGCATTTGAAGGTATAGTGGTAGACGAGATAGGTATCTTGAGAAGGTTAGGATGAGTTATCTTATCGTAGGCTTATCAGCTGGAGAAATTGTTTTAAAAGGTTGATTAAACAAGGTTTGGGGTCGATATTCAATTGATCTTGGTATCATCAGAAAGCTCTGATTTAAAGTTATTTTCCATTGGATAGGGATAATTTGAAGTGGGCTACTTTGATGAATTGACAGGGTTTCATTGAAGATTAGATAAGACGAGGAGGAGGGCGTTGCCTCGAGTCTGTCATATAATAAAAGTGATCTTTTGTTGCAGGTTATCCCCTATCTACAGACAAACTCCTTCGCCAACTAGAGTCGAGTTTTTTGAGCCGTTTGTGTCCTACAGTCGGTTAGTAGTCTTCAGGAATATCTTTACCGGAACAAAACGTCCATTTTCCAACGCCACAATGGCTAATGATTTCCCAGAAAAGTTCAAAGCCAAAAGGCCTTTGTAAGTTTATAATTTGAAGGTTTGTTCCGAAGATGATTTGACTAAAATGTTTTATAAATTTAGGACCAAAATTTGTACGGATTTGGAGGCGAGCAAGGGCGAGTATGACTCGTTGATTTTGATCAGCCCGGGAGTATTGGAGAGCCCGGTGAAGACTGTTCTCGATACTCTTGCTAAGGTAATAGGGTAGCCACGGATGAGACAAGCACTTTAAAACAATGAATGTTAATCTTCTAATACCGTATTTTGTAATAGGTGGATGCATCCCTTAGCAAGGATGGAACCGTGACTATCTGTGGTAAAGCCCCGGGTAATCGATTGGTGTTTTCTCCAACTGGTCCTGTCAACGGTGACTATGATGATGTTCGCTTGTACGCTGAGGCTGCCAAGAAGGGAATCAAAAAGTGAGAAATTTTGAATTTAGGAACTTGAAATTTAAATTGAATTGAATTACATCGACGCTATTTGGTACTTATTATATTTTTATGTAACAGAGCTATGGCCGCGGGGTCTAAGAAGCCACTGTTCTTGGTTCAAGGTGGAGAACGATTCCCTAATTGTGATTTGGTGGCACTTCTTGGTGCTTATGAGGTTCTCTACGAGGTAGTTTGAATATTTACATTGATGACGGATATGCATTGGTCACTACTTTGTTGTAAATTTATTCTTGTTCTTTAACACGAAGCCATTGCAATATCGGGAGGAAGTGGAAACACAGGAAAAGATTGTGTATATGGGATTGCTATTGCTGGGAGATGCGAAGGAGAAGGCGCTCAAGACTTGCAAGCTGGCCCAACAGTTGTCTGATGGACTGTAAGAAATTCTTTTAAAATGACGTAATTGGATAAAACAATTGTGTAATATATTTTACTTGGAAATGTAGTCTTGTTGCTCGTGATATTGGAGGCGGAGATCCGGAACGAATGTAAGTTTAGAACTGCAAATAGGTATGAATCCAATAAATTCTAAAATCTTATGCGATATTCTGTTCCGTTTTCATTTAGGGCTCCTCCAAGAGTGGCCGAGTACATCGGAGAGTTGTTCTCCAACGGCACTAGCGTGAAAGTGGAGATTTATGACAATAATGCGAAATTGGAACAAGAGTTTCCTCTGTTTGCTGCTGTAAATCGTGCAGCCAGTGGTACGTATTCTGTTTCGCTTAATTGTTTCGCGGAGGAAAAATATTTAAATCTAAACGGCTTTCCTTATTTTCAGTCATTCCTCGTCATCGTGGATGTGTCATTAAGCTTGTGTATGATGGAAAGAAGGTTAACGATGAGAAGAAGAATATCTATCTTGTCGGGAAAGGAATCACTTATGACACCGTAATTAATAATTGAACTTTATTGTGATTATATGCGCAAATTCTTATCTAAATCTAATATTTTTTTTGAATTACCNTTGTGTATGATGGAAAGAAGGTTAACGATGAGAAGAAGAATATCTATCTTGTCGGGAAAGGAATCACTTATGACACCGTAATTAATAATTGAACTTTATTGTGATTATATGCGCAAATTCTTATCTAAATCTAATATTTTTCTTGAATTACTAGGGTGGTGCTGACATCAAGGCTGGAGGTATTATGGCTGGAATGTCCCGAGACAAGTGTGGCGCAGCTGCTGTCGCTGGTTTCTTCCAAGTAAAACTCTTCATATTTTTTGAAACTATATTATAGCGAGAATCACATAACTACTATTAACTACTGTTCACGTCTTTAGGTTCTTGAGCTCTTAAAGCCGGAAAATATCCGCGTGGTTGGCTTACTGACCCGCTTTGTTGGGTAAGGTTTGAAATTTAGTCTTTATACATTTTATGCCAATTTCAATCATTATTATTTCAAACTCATTGCAGGCAAAGGAGGATGCCTTGAAATACAAGAACACTCACGTGATGACATGCATTTTATGCCAATTTCAATCATTATTATTTCAAACTCATTGCAGGCAAAGGAGGATGCCTTGAAATACAAGAACACTCACGTGATGACAATCGCTACTCTTACTGGGCATGCCGTTCTTGCTGTTGGACCTTACACGGTAATTTTAAATTCGCACGAAAGTGCCTATTTATTCCATTTTATCTAACGTTTGTTGTATTTAACTAGGCCGCCGTTGATAACGGACCTGCTCGAAATGCAGGCTTCTCTACTGCTATTCAGAAGGCTGGAGAAACTATGGGTGATATGATAGATATCAGTTCACTTCGTCGAGAAGACATCAAGTTTTGCAAGAGTACGTTTATATTTTATACTCCTTTCTTTAAATTTCTTCTCTGAATAGTAGTAGACAATAACTTTTATATGAATTTTCTGGCTACTTCTAGGTACTGGTGTCGGAGAGGACTTGTTGCAATGTAACAATGCGGCTTCTTCCAGGACCCCACGTGGTCACCAATTTCCGATGGCTTTTATGATGCAAGCTTCTGGAATCGACAAGGTAATTCATGGAAATATGCTATAAACAACTTAATCATAGACAAATGTGGTATGTTGTAGCGATTGTAATTCCATAAATTTCTTTCAGCACGGCATGGATAGTGAGAATCCGCTCAAGTACACTCATTTGGATATTGCTGGAAGCGGTGGTGATGTTCCAGATACTCCATCGGGTGCTCCAATCTTGGCTCTCTGCAAGCTCTTATTCGGGGATCAATACCAATTTTAATCATAAAACACTATTTGGGCTGCTATTTTCATATGAAAATCATTTTCAGTGCTTAGTATGAATAAAACCATTGTTTGATGCCAAATGTAAGCAATGTTTCTACATAACTTTGTCACTTTTCAATCTTGAAATCTCACCTTTTGCAACCCCTAACGGGACTCGTTTTCTGTATTAGTTTATTAGTAGTTTTTTTTGTCGGATCAGATCCGTTATTATAAATCGCTTAGTGCATCTCACGCTGTGCAAATATCCACCATTAATCATTATGATCACTTCCGTGGCACACAAAACCCTCTCACTCTTACACCCTAAACAATACACAATAATAGTTATGGTAACGGTGATTTTCTTTCATGAGCTATTACATAAGTTTGAATTGATAGAGCTTCATTCCTCTCGTCCCATCAATACCGGCATCGCTTTACAAAGAAT
>JAHZMU010000164.1:0-10868 GCA_027743725.1 Rambutsinella grinnellia | reverse complement strand
GTTAAACCCAATAACTTATACATGATTTTGATTTTATTCAGATTTTTTCAAGATTAGTGTGTTATTTGGATAAGTAGTATTGTTAAATAGTTGATGTAGGTGCATTCTCCGGTTTCCATTTAAATTTGTATTAAAAGTTTGCTAAAAAGTGCTAACAATCTTTGTTTTTTCTATTTCTGCATACTGGCCAAAAATCAAAGTTACCAACTTTGATTGCTTTTTTCTCAAACTTTTTTAATAAAACAATTCAAGTGTTATACCGCGTTCTGATCAGCTTGAATGGCGCTTTCAAACGCTATATTAATTATAGCCACAGGATCGCTGGTTACCTCTAGACACACTTTTTGAAATTGTGTGTATTAGATATACCGATAGAGGTAACAAACAAATCGTTCGATTTGCATTAATAACTTGCAAATTATCAAGAATATTCACGATAACATTTGGCCCATTACTGGCCGCAGTTGCATCTGCTATTGATAGCAACATGCCAATAAATGTTGCGCAATACAATCCTACAAAATTAGCTGTTAGTGTGATCGCAGCTACATTAATTGAATACCCTATCATTTCATTAATTTTCACAAAAATAATGATATTCAGTGTAAACTTGTTTTTATACTCAATAATATTTAAACCATGTACTATTTTCGTACTAGAAGTTGTGCTTGGCTCGACAGGAATATGCTTAGTTTTGAAAGTGATAGAAAACAAATTAAGCCAAGGACACAACATTTTGTCTTTGAATATCTTACAACAAGTTAACATTCTTATTAATATTTTTAACAGATTCAACTCATCGCTATTAGTAATGTTACTTGTGACAGCGACCAGTTAAGTTTTGGCTTTTTATTATTCGGAGAAGTTAACGTAGGCCCTGTTCATAAGGCGTTTTACTGCATAGCATTACTCAATGGAATAATAACGGTTGTTTTAGTTTTCTCATTTTGTGGGCAAGTTCATCATTTTTCTAAACGGATCAAGTTAGAAATGAGCAAAGCCAGTTGGAGAACTCGTGGGTCATTTAAAATAAAAGAGTTTAGAAATAATGGCTAAAGCCATCCCATCAGCTAAGATTTATTTTGGAGGTATGAATTTTATTGAGAAAAGCTCGCCCATAGTTTATCAAGAGTTTACAACAAAAAGGTTGGTAGATTTGCTGTTGTGTAAGAAGTTGTAAAATGATGCTTGTGACCATTTCGTTTCTAAACCCATGTAGATAAATCTAAATACCTAGATTCTATGACCCTCCTAGAATTGGCGTTGAAAATTTGGCTTGCTAATTAAAATTTGAGGAAGTATTGCGTAACCCTTAATACGCAAAGCCGTGGATTAATTAAAATTAAGATTTAACCATACAGTTCTAAATTNATGAATTTTATTGAGAAAAGCTCGCCCATAGTTTATCAAGAGTTTACAACAAAAAGGTTGGTAGATTTGCTGTTGTGTAAGAAGTTGTAAAATGATGCTTGTGACCATTTCGTTTCCAAATCCATGTAGATAAATCTAAATACCTAGATTCTAGGACCCTCCTGGAATTGGCGTTGAAAGTTTGGTTTGCTAATTAAAAATTGAGGAAGTATTGCGTAACCCTTAATACGCAAAGCCGTGGATTAATTAAAATTAAGATTTAACCATACAGTTCTAAATTTCTCTTTTTTCAGGCCATTATATTTTCACTGTGACATTCATTTTTCTAAACGCTTTGCTAGCACATCTCCTAAATTGCCAGTGATAAAGTTGGAATAATTTTCTAATAAAATGTCTTTAACAAATCTCTTGCAAGAATTCAACTCAATTTCCACAACCCCTCTTTCCTTACTTACTCCCACGCCAATTCATTGGGACGCGACACACAATGAATTTAAAGTAAAGCCAAAATCCATCAAAATATCTGCGTTTTTTCACATCTATATTATACTTTGTGTTCAAATGGACGTCATGACCTGCCTCTTAACCCAACCAAATCAACTTCTAATTTCAACAATCTCTCCTAAACTGATTCTCCAATTTTGTTGCCTTCTTGTCTGCTTCTTCTCATACAAAATCTGTACAGAGCCTCAATATTTCTCACAACTAGTCACTCAATTGGCAAGATTTGAAGCAAGAAATAAGCCAAGTCGGATGACTTGCTTAGAAAGCCAACAAATTGCTAAATTTGCATTAATTACATGCAGATTAACCAGAATATTCTCGATTACACTTGGGCCCTTGCTGGTCGCTGTTGCATCTACTGTTGATCACGACATGCCTATAAACGTTGCTCGATACAATCCGACAAAATCAATTGTTGAATTAATCATAACCGTATTAATTGAGTATCTAATTACTTCAATGATATTTACTAAAATAATTATATTCAGTGTAAACCTGCTTTTATACTCAATAATATTTAAACCCTGCACCATTTTTATACTAGAAGTTATTCTCGGCTCTACAGGAATATGTCTAGCTTTGAAAATTATGGAAAGGAATTTAATCCAGGGCTATTACGAATTATCATTAAATCTCCTAAAGCAAGTGAACATTCTTGCTAGCATTTTTAACAAACTCAATTCATTCCTTTTGGTAATTCTACTTGTGACCAGCAGCAGCGACCAGTTATGTATGGGCTTGTTAGTTTTTGGAGAAACTAAATTAGGTCCTGTTCATAAAGCTTTTTATAGCATAGCATTACTGAATGGAATTAATATAGTTTTATTTGTTTTTACATTTTGTGGACAAGTCCATCACATTTCTAAACGGATTAAGTTAGAAATGCGCAAAGCTAGTTGGAAAATGCGTGGATCATTTAAAATAAAAGAGTTTAGGAGAATGGCTAAAGCCATCCCATCAGCTAAGATTTATTTTGGGGGGATGAATTTTATTGAGAAAAGCTCGCCCATAGTTTATCAAGAGTTTACAACAAAAAGGTTGGTAGATTTGCTGTTGTGTAAAAAGTTATAACATTCAGATTTTAATCGTTTCATTTGCCTAGTCTAGACATTTCCTATATCAAGTTCCTAATTGTAAGTTGTAAGGTTAAGACTATCCACGATCGAATCTGTAATAGGTATACCTTAATTGTTCGCGGTAGTTCAACTTAATTTATTAATAGTCATGATTAAGACACAAGATAAAATTTTCAAAATGACTTTTAGCCGGAAAGGTTCTGATTTTTTTTCAAACAATAAGATTTTCAATGCGATATTTATTTCGCCACTTTGCTTGGTTACTCCTACGCTAATATATTTCTACATGGCGAGAATTGAATTAAAAGTGAAGTCGAAAGCGTTCGTAACATTTTTCGATTATTTTCGGCAAGACGCTTTGCTGATTTATTCCTTTGTAAAAAAATATTTAATTAATAAAAAGCTGGAAAAGGGAAATAATATCCACGAGCTTGTATAAATCTAGATATTAACTATTTTAAGCGTCTCTATATATGTAAGATATAAAATGAGGCGCTAGCAGTTTAATGAGTAGGTACCTTTATATTAGTAAAAGGTGGACAATTTTTACAACAAAAAGGTTTGCTGATTTATTGCTGTGTGAGTTTTTTTAATTAAGATTTTTAACTTGATAAACAATAACACTGAACAGTCGAAGAAAGGCTAAATTTTCCATGCTTGAAGGTATCTTAAGTGCGAATTCCGCAATACCTATTTTATGTTGGCTGTCACAAGCTTTTGAAGCGGTAAATAACTAACTACTTGCAAAAGGCTGGATTTCCTTAATAACTTCCTTATAATTACTAACTTTACGTTTGACTGACAGAAAATAAAATAAAATTTAATACGGCTCAAATACTAGTTGATACCTTTAACACATTTAATTAATTAAATAATTGAGTCAAGTATGCATTTTCCCTCATGATGATTTTCTTCAGTCTAATAATCTCCTTTACTTCAACCACATACAATCAACTTTGATAATCAAAATGTTTACATTTGAAGACCTCTTGCAAGAATTCAACGCAATTTCCACTACCCCATTTTCCTCACTTACTCCCACGCCAATCCATTGGGACTCGACACTTAACGAATTCAAAGTAAATTCAAATGATTTCAAATTATTCGCATTTTTTCACATCTACATCGCAATTTGTGTCCAAATCGACATAATAGTCTGTCTCTTAAACCAACCTACTCAACTTGAAATTTTTACAATTTCACCAAAATTTATCATTCAACTTGTTAGCCTTCTCGACGCCTATTTCTCATACAAAGTCTGTAAAAATCCAAATCTTTTTCCCCAATTATTCACTCAATTGGCTTGTTTCGAGAGGAAATATAAACCAGATTGGATCACTTGCCTGGAAAGCAAACGTATTTATAGAATTGCATTGATTACGTCCAGATTAATCAGAGTATTCATGATAGAGCTTGGTCCTTTGTTGGCATCTGTAGCATGTGCTATTGATCCCGATTTGCCTATAAACCTTGCAATGTACAACCCAACCAAATTATTTTTTGAAGTAATTACAGCTACATTGACTCAATATCCATTTATTTCAAACTTGTTTACAAAAATAATAATATTCAGTGTAAACTTTCTATTATACTCAATAATACTTAAACAATGTACAATTATCCTATTAGAAGTTATAATCGGGTCTACAGGAATATGTCTAGCTTTGAAAATTACAGAAACCAAATTAATCCAAGGCTCCAACTTTTTGTCCTTAGAAATACTAAAACAAGTGCATATTATTTCGAATATTTTTACCAGTCTCAACTCATCCCTTCTAGTAATGTTACTTGTGACCAGCAGCAGTGACCAGTTAAGTTTGGGATTTTCATTATTCGCAGATGTTCAAGTACACCCTGTTCTTAAAGCTTTTTATTGTATAGCAATAATCAATGGGATGATTACAGTTGTTTTTGTCTTTGCCTTTTGTGGACAAGTCCATCATATTTCTAAACGAATACAATTGCAAATGCGGAAAGTTAATTGGGGACCGCGTAATTCTAACTTGATAAGAATTAAGGAGTTTAGGAAAATGGCAAAAGCCATACCTTTAGTTAAGGTATGCTTTGGAGGAATGAATTTTATTGAGAAGAGCACTCCCGTTATTTATCAAGAGTTTACAACAAAAACGTTTGCTGATTTATTATTGTGTAAAAGTAAAAATAATAATAAAATTAGAAATTAAAATGCTTTTCCCCTTTCTGTGTTTGTCAAGCGGCTTGACTCAAGCTCAACAATGTTAAGCAGCTTAACTTAAGCTAACAAAATCCTACTAAATCGTTTCTAAAACGAGGATTTTTAATTTATTATTGATTAAAAACAAATAGAAAACGTACAACATTCCGCGGAAATACATATTTATTAAAATGATCTTTATACAGCGCAGTCTTTTATCACATTGCATTAAGTTAAGCCAAAGTTTGGCTGCCAACCCCTAGAATGAATGCTTTCGAAAATCATCTACAAGAATTCAACAACATCTTCACTCTTCCTTTTCCCTCATGTTCCAAGGTACTCTACTGGTACTTTTCTGATTAAACTTTGGGGATTGCTTAGTAAAAGCAATAATATCAATACATGAATTAATTAGCATAAAATCAAGATTAAGGAAAAGCATTCTTAACTAGTTCCTATTAAAACTAGAAATTCATGAATTTCTTCAAAATTAATGCTCCAATTTTCTTTTTGTCGCCTTCTTCTTTTGCAAAATCTTTAAAGATGCTACCCTTTTTTATATCTATTCATTCAACTGGCAAAATTTAAAAGAAAGAACAAACTAAGTGGAATACCTACCACGAAGGCAAACGAATTTGCTTTAATTACGTGCAGATTAGCCACAATAGTATCGATATCACTTGGTCTCTTGCTAGTCGCCTTTGCATCCGCTATTGATCCCGACATGTTTGCTGCTCGATAGAATCCGACAAAACTAATAATTGGGTTGACCGCAGCTGTAATTACTGATTATTTACTCTGCTAACTCGATAAATAAGAGCAGGGCAAAGTCGAGCAAAGGCTAAACTCTCCATTTAAGCATAAAGTCATCGCATGTGAGAAATCGTCAATACCTTATTTAAAATAAGTTATTTTACCTAAATATAGGTATTTTGGCCATAACAAGCTTTTGAGGCGGTAATTAACTAAATATTTGCAAAAGGCTGGCTTTCATAAACAGCTTCTTTATATAATTACAGGGTTAACTTTGATAGAAAGTCAAGACAAAATTCAATACGACTGTCATGAATATTTGTAAATATCTTTGAATAAATAAATAAACCCCAGAGTCTGGGGCACAGACTATACACTGGCAGTCCTATCTAGCTGCAGTGACAAATTTGCCATATTTTTTAAAATGGCTTTTATAAATCTCTTGCAGGAATTCAACTCAATTTCCACTACCCCTCTCTCTTCACTTACTCCCACGCCAATATCTTGTGACACGACACTTAACGAATTCAAAGTAAATCCAAATGATTTCAAATTATTCGAATTTTTTCACATCTACATCGCAATTTGTGTCCAAATCGACATAATCGTCTGCCTCTTAAACCAACCTACTCAACTTGAACTTTTTACAATTTCTCCAAAATTGATCATCCAACTTTGTAGTCTTCTCGACGCCTATTTCTCATACAAAGTTTGTAAAGAGCCACAGCTTTTCTCCCAACTATTCATTCAATTGGCACGATTTGATATGCAATATAAACCAGATTGGATCACTTGCCCGGAAAGCAAGCGTATCGCTGGAGTCTCTTTGATTACATGCAGATTAGCCACATTCTTCATGATAACACTTGCTCCCTTGCTGGCATCTTTTGCATCTGCTATGGAACCCGATTTGCCTATAAACCTTGCTGTGTATAACCCAACCAAATTATTTTTCGAGATAATCGCAACTACATTAAGTAAATATCCATTTATTTCAAAGTTGCTCACAAAAATAATAATATTCGGTGTAAACTTTCTTTTATACACACTGCTATTAAAACAATGTACAATTATCCTATTAGAAGTTATCATCGGCTCAACAGGAATATGTCTAGCTTTAAAAATTACGGAAACCAAATTAATTCAAGGCTCCAAATTGTTGACATTGGGAATATTAAAACAAGTGCATATTATTTCGAATATTTTTAACAGTCTCAACTCATCCCTTTTAGTAATGTTACTTGTGACCAGCGGTACTGACCAGTTAAGCTTAGGATTTTCATTATTCGGAGAAGCTGAGGTAGGCCTTGTTGTTAAGGCTTTTTATTGTGTTGCAATAATCAATGGGATGATTACAGTTGTTTTTGTCTTCGCCTTTTGTGGACAAGTTCATCATATTTCAAAACGGCTCCATTTGCAAATGCGGAGAGTTAGCTGGCAAAAATCAAGCACGAGCTCGTTCAGAAGTATGGAGTTTAGGAGAGTTGCAAAAGCCATTCCTTTGGTTAAGGTTTGCTTTGGAGGGGTGAATTTTATTGAGAAGAGTACTCCAGTTATTTTTCAAGAGTTTACATCAAAAAGGTTTGTTGATTTATTATTGTGTAAAAAGTCTTGAAATGATAAACTTAATTAAAATTAATCTCCAACCCTCGTAGTGTTTGGCTAATTAATTTCTTACTACATATTTCTAATTCCATAAAATTGGTTTCTAAATTTACGTTTGATTAAAAAAGATAAAATCTCGATGTGACTTTTGTCGGACATATTTATTAAGATTTTTTTTAAAAAACATCAGTTTTCTAAACCATTCTATCTAGCAAAGTTAAGCCTTAACAGAAATGTGCGTTTTGGCAAATCTTCTTGAAGAATTCGAGAACATTTCCACTTGTCCTTTTCTTCCACTTTGTCCCAAGCTTGTTAACTGGAATAAGTCACAATTGAAATTCAGTATTGAACCAAACTCCGCTCTGATTTCCGTTTTATTTTTGGTTTATATCACAGCTTGTTTTATTTTCGAAGATATACATTGCATTATTAACCTATCTAATCATCCAAACAAATCTGAATTGGCAACAGGTCCTGTAAAGTTATTACCATTAGTTGCTGCTTCATTACTATGTATCTTCTGCTACAAAATTTACAAAGAACCCCAACTTTTCTCAAACCTCTTTTCTGAATTGGCAAGATTGGAAATGAATAATTGTAAACCAAGTGCTATCAATTACAAATTTGCTCGATTAGCCTTTCTAACATGCAGAATAGCTGGAACTTTTACACACACCTTAACTGTTCCACTAATAGCCATTTCATCTGTCATTGATCACGATATGCCTATAAATATTGTTCAGTGTTTTTGTTGATTGTTTGCATTTGCATTTTATTCATTGGTGGGTATCCTACTTGGACTCATAGCGGTAGCCGTTGCAGCCTTTTATAGTTTTCCTACAAGTGTAATTTTATCTCTCACACAAGCTATATTCATTGAGTGGCCGACTATTTCATTTGTTATTTTTAAAGTAATAGTATTTAGTTTAAACATCGTTATGTACTCAGTATTATTTAGAGCTTGGGCTGTTTTTATCACTAACATTGTTCTCGGCTCCACAGGCATACGCATAGCTCTAGAAATTATAGACGGGAAGACAAATGAACGCCAGTACGACTCATCTTTTAAAATTATGAAGCAATTGAACATTCTCACTTTAATTTTTAATGAAATCAATTCAGTTCTTTTGGTGATCTTATTAGTAAGTAGTTTTAATTGCCAGATAATTCCGGGGTTGTTATTATTTGGTGAAATTGAGATGGGTCTAGTTGTAAAAGCGTTTTACTGTATGTGCGTGGCCAATGGAATACTTGCAGTAATTATAGTCTTTGCGTTTTGCGGGGAAGTGCATCATAATTCGAGAAAAGTTAAGAACAAAATGCAAAGAGCTTACGGGAAAATGCGTGGGAGTAAGTCTAAAGAATTAAGGAAAGTAGGAAGAGCCCTTCCTCTAGTTAAGGTTTCGTTTTCGCCCAAATGAATTTTATTGAGAAGAGCACCCCAATTATTTATCAAGAGTTTGTGACAAAGCGGTTTGCTGATTTATTGTTGTGCAAACAATCAAACTAAAAGCATATAGATCTAGTTACGACTACTTTAAGGTTCATTTTTTTAAAAAATTCCTTTTTGAAAGCCTTGACGACCTAAATCAATGCTAATAATCACCTATGAATTATGTAATTCTTGTGTAAAAAAATATATTGAATTTTTACCAAAGCTAAATATCAGAAATAAAAATCATAAGCTTCGTTACTCACGAATCACGAAGGCATCGTGACTTTTCTTTATCTCATACTTAATACACGCTTTCTAATTAAAATTTTGGATTTTGTAAAACCAAACCCCCAACATATGCATTGATTAATCGAAATCAAGATTAAACCAACAATTTCTAAATTTATTTCAAACCAAACGATAAGAACTGAATTTGAGTGTGACATTTACTACTTCAAACACCGTGCCAGTGCTCATCAATATCAGCCCGACAACGATATAATTTTCCCACTTTTCTAATAAAAATGTCTTTGGTAAATCTCTTGCAAGAATTCAACACAATTTCCACCACCCCATTTTCCTCCCTTACACCCACGCCCATCTATTGGGACACGACACTAAATGAATTTAAAGTGACGCCGAAATCTTTTATAATTCCTGCATTTTTCCACATATACATTACAATTTGTGTTGAATTCGAAATATTGATATGCCTTTTATATCAGCCAAATCAACTCCAAGTTTCAACAATTGCTCCAATATTAATCCTTCAATTTTGTTGCCTTCTTGACTTCTTCTTTTCATACAAAATATGTAAAGAGCCTCAGCTTTTCTCACAACTATTTACTCAACTGGCAAGATTTTCAATGAAGTACAAACCAACTGGGAATTTTTGTTTAGAAAGCAAACGAATTGTTCGATTCGCATTGATTACATGCAGATTAACCAGAATATTTACAATAACATTAGGACCCTTGATGGCAGCTTTTGCCTCCGCTATTAATCCCAACATGCCTATAAACGTTGCTCGATACAATCCCACAAATTTAGTTGAAAATTTAATCGCAGCTGGATTACACGAATATCCTATTATTTCAATGATTTTCACTAAAATAATAATATTCAGTGTAAACTTGCTTTTATACTCAATAATATTTAAACCGTGTACCATTTTTATAGTAGAAGTTGTCATCGGCTCTACAGGGATATGCTTAGCTTTGAAATTATTGGAAACCAAATTAATCCAAGGCTTCAATTTTTTGTCGCTTGATATATTGAAGCAAATGTATATCCTTTCTAATATTTTTAACAGCCTCAACTCATCACTTTTAGTAATTTTACTTGTGACTAGCATCAGCGACCAGCTAAGTTTCGCCTTTTTATTATTTGGAGACGTTGACGCAACTCCTGTTCATAAGGCATTTTACTCTATAGCAATTTTCAACGGGATAATCGCGGTAGTTTTTGTCTTCGCATTTTGCGGACAAGTCCATCATTTATGCAAACGGATAAAATTGCAAATACGAAAAGTAAATTGGGTAACGCGTAAAATGAGCTCGATAAGAATTAAAGAGTTTAGAAAAACCGCAAAAGCCATTCCTTCAGTTAAAGTTTGCTTTGGAAGTATGAATTTTATTGAGAGGAGTACACCCGTCATTTATCAAGAATTTACGACAAAAAGGTTTGCTGATTTATTATTGTGCAAAAAGTCTTAAAATAATATTTGCAAAAAAGCACAATCGAAACCCCTTTCTTGTCAAACTTATTTCTGTTACGAGTTAAATAAAATGAATCAGTCCACAAATTTATTAATATTTGTAAAGGGTGGCCCGCTTCATGATTTTATCGTTTATTTACGCCAAGCTAGGCTAAGCCTTATGTGTAGTTCCGTAAAATTATAAAATTACAATTGAATGTCAATAAAGTTAAATGTTTCAAACTTTTCTGAAAT
>JAHZMU010000163.1:0-14767 GCA_027743725.1 Rambutsinella grinnellia | reverse complement strand
TTGTATAATGTTTTAATTAGTCGGCTGATAATTCATTTTTAATTTTTAAAATTGCATTTTCCTTTTAGATTTCATTGGGGAAAAAGTCAGTCACACTGCCACAGCTTTTGAAATATATCTCCGGCTTCCAGAAATTGCTATCAGCTCGAGGTCTCTCTTTTGGATACCCACTTGCAGATGAAACACTGAAAAATAATATTCTATTCTTGATAACGAAAGTGCATTCTGGGTTAGTCACTTTTGCATCAGCGGATCAACGAATCTGGTTTAATGTAGACCCACGCGGGGATACTGAAGTAGTAGGATGCTTCCAATTCCAACATTATAGTAATCAACTAGTCTACCTTCTTGTACCGTTTTGTCTTTCCTCTTTGCTCACTTCCTCATCGTCAACCGGCCGCAATGAAGAACAGTCAGATGCAGTCAGTCTTGAAGACATTGCGATTTCTCCTACTCAAGAAGACATTGAGCAATACACTTACTTCCGGCAGTTATTTTCAGTAAGAATTCGTTTGCCAACGTGGCGTTGAGCTAATGGAAATCATGTTTGCAGCGGAGACATGGAATAATTTAGTCCTCCGACGAGATACCAACAGCAACTTCAGCATCGAACCAAATAGCTTAAAACGTTGCTTGAAGAGGGCACTCGCACCCTTCATAGTTTCTTACTGGGGTGTAGCATCCACCTTACTCCAAGCAGAGCCTGCAGGACAACCATTTGAAACTAAACCCTTTGGAAAAACGTGCCAAGCAACTCTACATCAGAAACTGAATAATCGAGTAGCTCAATACTACGGAGCTCTTTCACTGGACTGCATAAACAATTGTATAATGTCCTTGATAAATTCGGGTGGACTGACAAAAGCAAAAATGTACTTATACTTATCTAATTTTTTAAATTCAATAACATTCTTGTTGGTTCAAATCCTAATACTTACGTTTTCTTCAGGCCTGACAGCGGTGCACCTGGCTTTACAATTTTCCAAGCAGAGCCTGCAGGACAACCATTTGAAACTAAACCCTTTGGAAAAACGTGCCAAGCAACTCTACATCAGAAACTGAATAATCGAGTAGCTCAATATTACGGAGCTCTTTCACTGGACTGTATAAACAATTGTATAATGTCCTTGATCAATTCGGGTGGACTGGCAAAAGCAAAAATGTACTTATACTTATCTAATTTTTAAACTCAATAACATTCTTGTTGGTTCAAATCCTAATACTTACGTTTTCTTCAGGCCTGACAGCGGTGCACCTGGCTTTACAATTCAGGACATTCACCAAATCTCCAGAATGCAGTCCCACCTCGGTAAGTATTTTGTTGTTGACCTGATTTCATCATCTAACCCAACTACTATGTCAGCATCAAAAGAAATCCCACCTTTGGCATTACGGAATGAGCTTGAGATTGAACAAGATTTGGATTTGTTGAATGGCAAGTCTTTACCAATAGTTTCCTGTTGAGTTCACCCTCATCAATAACAATCTCACATTGCAACCTACTCTTCTGAAGAATCTTCTGAATCACACACTCTGAACTTCTCGGAACGTTACTGTATGAATTAGATAATAATGCAAAGAAAAAGCATGTTTCTTATCAGGCCCCGGTCCTGTCATCCATCCACCTTGGTTTCTCTCCTACGCATCTGTAAAAAAAGAAAGCTTCTTTCACATAAAAACTTCCTTGTTCAGACTTTGCACTATTGTACTGATTATTGTTGTGTGCATGGCATGTTGGTCTTGATCCCTTTTTATTATTATTACTCTACTAACTGTCCTCTTCCAAAAATTGTAAATTGTAAGCATATTCCCCATTCCCCTCTTTTTATTGCTTGTCCATTCTCTCATCTTTTGATCGTTTTATACTGCATATTATATACTTTATTTTCTAGTTGTACTTTATTGTTCTCATCTGCTGAAAAATTTTCAATGGAATGATGATGATGGGTGTAAGCATTATAATAGATGAGAGTTGTATTGTTGAATTTACAATCTTATTCATAAGGTTCGGTTTTGCCCTGAGATGGAGAGAGAAAATGACCTTCACGCGTTCTTCTTGGGTTGAGGAAGTTTGTCAACTGATCCAGTTTGGGCCTTTATCAAAAGGAATTAAATGATTTATTTTGGAGTTCATTCCTTCAGCCATTGCTCATATGGATGTAATCACAAATACCTATCAAATTCCGAATATTATATCCCATGCCATTTTTACTAAAAAGGCGTATGTCATTTCTTCATATGCCTTTTCTTTCAAAGTAGAATGGACATCAAGGCAAGAAAAAATGTAGCTCAAGTCAAAAAGTTTGAGTTGAAAGCAATAACGCAATAAATAAACTCGATAAACTCTTCTGTCCAGTCTAAAAGGTCTTTTTATGGGAGAAAATCTAAACACGTAGTTTGTGTAGATTTTAGAAGAAAATAAACTTTTTTTTTTTGTGATTTTTAACTTTAAAATGGTGTATCATTTTTTTCGGTAAAAATATGTTTCTGTAAGAAAAACACTATACTCTGTTTGAAATGATACATGTCTGACTGATACTTTGTGGTTGGGTTTGTAAAGCTGAATTGAGACACGGATGACGAATTGCACGATTACCATTCATCTCCCCTGATATAATCCTGATTAATGATGTATGTTATTGTAGTTTGTGAATCCTGTTCAGTTCCCTGCTCCCTGATAAAGAAAGAAGTGTAAGAATTCCACTTCTTTCTTTATGGGAAGATTGTGATTGCGGATGGGGATGACTTTGTAATTTTATTTTATAAGAGCAAAACCCTAACCGAGCTTTCGGGTTTTCTATCGCTGGCTTGTAATAATTCTTAATTTTCAGCTTCTTATAGTTTCCCCTGTGGTTTATTCGTTTGGTTATTGGGTCTTTGTTCCTTCATGTTAGACCAATTGCGCTTATTTTAATAATCATATGCGTGTACTATTCACTGTAATTGGTGATGGTGTTGCATACTGGAAATAATTTCATAATAATTTCGTAGGGATCNCAGCTTCTTATAGTTTCCCCTGTGGTTTATTCGTTTGGTTATTGGGTCTTTGTTCCTTCATGTTAGACCAATTGCGCTTATTTTAATAATCATATGCGTGTACTATTCACTGTAATTGGTGATGGTGTTGCATACTGGAAATAATTTCATAATAATTTCGTAGGGATCCATCCCATATCATAATAATGATCCTTTCTTCCTGAAAAGTTTTTTAAGGAACCTAATATTACATCCTAATTTCCATGTAAAGGAGGTTGTAAGTATAGCTGGGAGCAAAAAGAAGAAGAAGTGTTTGGCTTTAGTTATCTTTTTTTTTCTGCGGTTGTGAAAAAGTGGTTCATCATCTTCTGGAGTAGGACACTTCACTAAATAAAAAAGGGTTTCAGTTCTTTTTCCCCTTTCTTTGAATCTTCATTGGAAGGAGCTTAGCTCCTGGCATTTTCCCAGGCTATTCGGTATGCATGGCTGTGGCTATTTTGAATATACCTAAAGATGAGATGAAAAAACAGGAACAGAAAATGCAAAGCAGAATAGAAAAAAAGTTCACAAGAAAAGATTGAAATTCATAGTCACCTCTAAAAAGCCAGAAAAGCCTTTAAGCTACGTCTGGAGTATAAAAGTTGAGGCGATTTTGAAGTACTAGCATTGGCATTAGCGTGAACTTGCACTCTTCTTGTGCATCGGATAAAGGGAGTCGCAACGATATCATAAAGCTTTTCAGATTGAAATTGTGAAATGGTAAACAACAAGAGGGAAGGGACATGTAAAAAATAAACGAATTCATGAATCAATACTAGCGTTTTTTTTGCTTTCTGAATATGACGATGGTAATGGCCATGGACAAGCTTTTCAAAGTTTGGATAACGACGAGAGGGAAAACCACTACTTATTAGTTGAATAGGAAATGAGATCATTTGAAGCGTCCACTCGATTTCAATAATTCTAATCGAGTCGAGTAAGGAAGCTCTTGAGTTTGAGTAAAAGTGTGTGGTTTGTTGGGAGAGACTATTTGCTTAATAAATGCATGCATGATGGGAAGAAGGAGGGTATAATGGTGAAATATATTTTTGAGACTTAATCAGTATAAAAGAGTGGAGTGGAGTGGAGGTGAAGAGTAATAAATAAAGGAAGCAACAGTCATGTCATGGGTTGCTTTTTCCTCTCTGGTTCTTGGTTCTGGTCATGATGGCCAGGAGAGAAGTGTACACGCACGAAACTATCAGAGATAGGAACGGATGGATAAGTTCATGGCTGATGGTTTAGGAATAAAATTCATTGTCAGGGAGGACCAAGGTTCTCTTATTGTGAGAGAGTTGAAATGCAAAAAGGAAAGTTTGGACAATGGCATAATAACTTGGTTGCATATTATGGAGGTGGAGGTTGTGTCGTGGAGAGGCAATCGAACGACGCGACGACCAGGCCACGTTTAACACACGTCCGTCCACCACCGTCCCTTATTTTTGAGTTTGTAGAATTTGGTATCGCTCCCTGTCTAGTTTTTGTGATGGCTACTCGTAGTCAAAAATAAATTGGGAAGGTTGTAGTTGTAATAAGTAGTATTGATCATTTTCGAGCTATTATCTTTTCCAAGAGGGTAAAGTGAGTATTGGACATTTGGCTAAATATGTTGTTTAAATGTAAATGGGATATTTTTAGATTTTATGAGTGTAGGCTGACGTCTCATAATTTTCAGAGTGAGGTGTTCTGATGAAGGAAGTAAATGCATTGGTTGCTTTTTTTCTCCAAACTATTATTTTTGGAGTTCAGAAGAGGTCAATCTTTGAGGGATCTGGGATAGGATATATAAATTAAATGTTGAAAATTAAAGAAATATTGGGGGTTATAAGGTTTAGGTTGAGAGCTCCAGGTTTGAAATATGCGTTTAGTGGGGAAGGGGCGTTAACGCCATAAAACAACGTTTTTATCGCTGGAAGCACTCTAGTGGAGTTGCATGGTCGCGATTGCATTCGAGAGTTGGGGCTATTTTTATTATAAAAGAATTAATGGATCACGAGCATGATCGGATATTTTTCTTTCGGAGAAATGGCCCTGAACTGCTGTCGCGAGTAATGAGAAGTAAACGTAAAATAAAAAGGGTCCCCTCTTCAGTATCAGTTTTCGAACAAAGGAGAAAAAATATTTTTAATAATCATGATTATTGCATCCTCGCGTAATAATAATAATGGAGCTTGTGCGAGTCTGTAAAAAAAATAAAGAAAAATAAAAAGGTTTAGGATGATAATGATGATCCTATTGATAATAATGATGATGGTGGCGGTGTTTATGCCTGATTTTTTGTAATTTAAGATGAAAGCTCCGCTCATTCTGTATTGGTTGAAGAGGATAGTAGCGATGATGCTGTTGATGATGGGAAAGAGTAAAATGACTACTGTAGTATTTAAGATAAGATATGAACTGATGGGAATAAATGTGTTTTGCTTGTTGTACGTTTTATGTAGGTAAATTGATGGGAGACTTGTATTCATCAAGAGACTCTAGCCCTGGAGCAGGGGAAGGAGCTGGAACAGCAGGAGGATGCCGAGTGCCAGATTCATCTAAGCAAATCCTTTGTCTCCGAAGCAAGCTTTGAGGGAAGGAGAGTGGAAAGAGATGGGAGTAAAATTAAGCCTGCTGAACCTCCAATCACAGCATGCACTCCGTCATTACGCTTCTTCTCTTATGAAGAATGCAGAAGTGAAGAGAATCCAACATTTTTTTGTGAATGACTTTTGTCCAGTTTGAAATTTGGGATGATAAAGTGAAATGAAAACGTACATCCGCTCTAGTAGAAACAGAAGCTTATTTTCTCTTAGGGTCGAGTAAGTAAAAACCTTGTAATGACGATGTGATGACGGAAAGGGAATTTTGAAGCTGACACTGCATCACATCCAATGTTTCCATTCGTTCACTTCCCTTTCTTCAAGGAAAATAATCTTTCAGTGCCATTGCATATTGCATTGCTCTTTATGTAGAGATCAAGTTACGAAAAAAAGGATTTTTTTCCTCTAATAGGAAGGGAAATATCCTTGTTTTCTTGTTATGCTCCCTCAAACCCTAAAGAGAGCACGGAGCTAAGCATAGAAAGCTGCTCTCTAGCTAGTTTCTCCCACAGAGCCGGGTTCCTTTCCCCTTTTCTGCATTACATTATGTAAGATCATTTACTATTCCACTTAACTCTGCTTGCTTGCTCCCGACCATTGGCAGTCGCGAAGTACTCGGCGACAACACAACATCATTCATGATGAACGATGTGAGGAGGTGTGAAAAAAAATCCACTTTTTCCTCTTCCTTTTTCTGATACGCTTGAGACTGAAAGTTTGGCTTGGACTGGTAAGCAGAAAGCGGTTGTGTTTAGAAGAGGATGAAAAAACTGCGTGAGAAAACTTTTTTCTAAAGCCAGCCAAAAACATAGTCTTTAACATGACAATAGCTTTGATCCTCGTTATATAGGGACGGATTTGATATATTTTTGTGCTGTCAACATGCGTGTGAGAATGCCTATGAAGGAGTAAGCAAGCAAGGTGGTCAATAACGGGAATTCACAATTTTTTCTTGAGTCGCATCTGGTTCTTCTTGGTTCTAGTCTGGAGGAATTACCTATAGGGTAGAAGAAGAGTTGTTTGGTCTCTTGCTAATTAAGCTTGTACACGAACTACATTAGTATCAACTGTGTCTGGTCAAGGGAAACAATGAAGTATTTAATTTCGTTTGTGAATAGATCTTCTCTCTCCCTCTCCGAGTGAGACTATTCATTTTAATGTATTATTATTCAGGATATATTATTGTTATGCTTTTAATTGTCATTTTTCTTCACAAGTCATTAATGATCGTGATGATGAGGAGGAGAAAGGTTTGCATGTTTGTGGAGAGCTCCATCCACTTTTATTTTTAGAGATGATGATCAGCATATGTGGAAGTAGTTGATGATGATGGTGATTTAGGATGATAGTTTTGAGGTCAGTTTGAGGATGTAATCTATCAACTCCATGATGTGGGTATTAACCTCACTGATTTATCTCGTAATTGTAATTACATTTAGGAAGTAAAGAGTACCTAGAGCAGATGCATATAGTTAAGTTTTGATACATTTTCTACGAAATTCGTAAATAGTAATGGAGAAAAATGGGTTCAAGTAGCTTTAAAATTTAATTAGACTTATCTAATCTTAACGAGTCTTTAATCCTCCGAGACGAGGATATAAAAATGGTAAATATCCTTGTTGAAATGATGTTGATCAACTGGATTTATATGGAGAAGATTGTGAGTAGTCATATTAGTTTGTTTTAGAAAGAAAGTGGAATTAGCTTTTAATGTGTTTATTATGAGGAGATGACTGTATTACATTTAGTATTCCGTACTAATTACAGATTTGTAAATTAAGTTGAGTAATAAGTGGTCAAGTCTGTGAACTTTTAGGGCAGTGCTTTTCATTTTCTTCGGTCACTTACCACCTAAAAATTAATTGCAGTATATGGTACCCAACCAGTTATTAACAAGTTCTTGTCATTTCACTTTTGTGCTTTAATGGCCATGCTTGGGCCTTAAGTTGATCACACCTAGTAGTTATGAAATGTATTGTTTGAGAAAATACACAAGTATTGTATTGTATTGCTTTAGAGAAATGATTTATGTAGCTTTAATAAGAGGTCTATTTAAAGTAAGGACTAGTCTCGGTAATAAGATAATTGTACAATTTGCAAATTGCGAATTAATGTATTTAAATCATAGATTTTATAGATAAAGCTAGCTTTTAAGAGAGCAAAAATGAAATAAATTGAAAAATTTAATTTTTTCTTGGAACATAAACGTTGGAATGTTATTGTGCTTTACTATTGTTATGTATTTCACTGAATCGACCATGAACTTTATGCTTTTTTAAGTAAATAGCTTGGTCATTTTTTTCGCATAATTTTCCAACAGCTAAGCATTTACTCACCCTCGTCATTTCCAAAGATGATTATCTTCTCGTCAAGTCCTATTATTATTAATGTGAAAATGTAAAAAGAGACCTTGCAGATAAAAAGTGGACAGAGTGGAGTACAACAATAACTACAATTTTTTTACCTCTTTGCACCGTACAATATCACAAATCTCTTTCTTTATCTCTTGTTCTCGGCATGACAGCTGCAGGCATGCAAGATGCACGCAGCATCATCACATTCAGCATCCGCACCATTCGTCCTTCTTAAAAAATGCAAAGGAGAAAAGTTACGAAAGTACAAGACGTTCTTCTCTCCTTGTAAACTGTTTACAGAGTGTGGCTTCACGTTTAGTAAAAAAGACTGATTGTGAGATTATGGGATGCGTTATGGTAAATTTTAAACATTCCGATATTTGACCTGTGAGAAAAGAAGTATTTTTTCTCGAGTCCTTTTATTCTCCTTGTTCCTTTTAAAATAGACACGATACCAGTATAACTTTACAAGTATTCTATTTAATGCAAATGAACACGCGGAGCAAGAAAGATGAGGATAATGATGCTGGAGAAGTGCTTTTTTCTTTGCGTTTAGTAACGGAGTTCCTTCCTGTGTGGACTCATACCATATTACTGCAAACGTTTCACTTGTTTTCTTTATGAAGACGGAGTCAGGTATCATATTGTCATGTATAGCTTTATAGGTTTCAGCTGGAAGTCTTGTCTTGAGTCCTTTTTCTATCCATTTACCACATCTCCCGTATCTTTTTTCAAGTGATATGGAATAAAAAGGTTAGAATTTGAAACCTGTGCACGAACATGAACAAGCGCACACTATCATGAAAACCAAGAGCTATGGAAGAATTACCAGTCAATAACTCAAAAGGGAGGACATGCCCAAAATCTGTTTGAGTTTGAGCTTTTAAAAAAACTATATATTGTAAAAGAGAGATGTGCACAAGGGAAGAGTGAGAAATAAAAGTGTCTTTATGAAGAGGAAAGTTTTTGGAGAGGAAATGATCACAAAACATGATTTTCATATGCCCCTGTTTTACTTACGAAGGAATCATCTTACTTATTATATTCTCAAGAAAGAATATCGTTTGTTCATCATTTCCATCCTCATCTGGACTCTCATCTTGACAGGTTTAAAGGAAGAACAAGACAGAGTAGAAATCAAGCATGAAGGTCTGGAGAAGAAAAACAGCTTGACAAAATGGTTGCATAATATAATGGTGAATATTTTACCAAGAAAATATTATCCCCAACGCAAGATTGCTTTTTACTTGGAATGAAGCAAACTCACTTGACAGTGACAAGATAAAGGGAACAAATCCATAAAGTGCGTGGTTGTCTTGTCCGCCACTGTTTATTGCGATTTGTGTGCTCATGGAAGAGAAATTAAAGAGATTATAAAAAAACGCAGGTTGTTGACTAGATTAAAACTCGCTACACTCCACCAAACTCGGGATAGAAACTTGAGGATTATTTTCACAAATCAACTTACCAATCTCTTCAGACTTCTCAAGGGATCCAAAAGTTTTTGGAAGGGTTCACCTCTCACGAGAAACTAGTCTGTAGATTGTGGTAGTGATGAAGCTGACTTGACTACTTTTTTTGCATGATTATATTAAAGGCATAATTTGGAGAGGTAAAACCACAAGAGATATATAACTATGATATTTTGCTACCGTTTACCAATCTCTACATTTATGATCCCGTCCACTTTTCCATGATAATAATAAGTTGTCTGTAGAAAGGAGAGAAAAAATCAGTCACAAATTCGATATATGCGATCAAGCATGAGAGGTGGATAAGAAAGGTCGATTTTTAAGTTTCCACTTCTTCATTTAAAGCATTTTAGCTTGTACCTTGCCATAGCCATAATAATAACGATAATGATAATAATAATAACAATAATAACTGAGCAGAAGCAAGTCGAGAAGAAGATTAACAAAAGAGAGCGAGCACAAAAGGAGTTGAGGAGAAAAAAGTGCTACATTGTTGCAATGTTGTTGTAACATGTTTTCAGAATATGAATGTATAAGTAATAGGTTTTTCCTTTTGGTGAAGGAAGGGATTTTAGAAAAGTTTTTCTGACTGGATCCGTCCTCCTCTATACGGAATGGTGAACGTGTGAAGTGAAGCTTATAAATGCTTTC
Source organism: Rambutsinella grinnellia (assembly GCA_027743725.1). Classification (NCBI taxonomy): domain Eukaryota; kingdom Metazoa; phylum Arthropoda; class Collembola; order Entomobryomorpha; family Entomobryidae; genus Rambutsinella; species Rambutsinella grinnellia. Next base: position 4,693 of record JAHZMU010000163.1, on the reverse strand, counting down.
AAGTTTTTAAAAGCTCGGAGTAATAAGTTCCCTTGTACAAGCTGCATTTTCCATCTAGGTTTTGGTTAGATTCTCAGTTAGGTTCAGAGGCATATCCTCCACGAAAAAGGGAATTCGATCCGTTGTCGGTTCTCTCTTGGAGTTAAGAGGAAAAGGGAAACTTGTAGGAATTCATTTGTGGATGATTGAAGACAACGTATAAAACCCTACCATGTAGATCGCTCCTAGGTCTCCTGAATAATAAGTGTATTTTCAGCTTGATGGTAAAATCTAAAAATATAAAATGGAAGGTTTTGTAAGTAGCAAAGAGCAACCACTTTGTTTTGTACACATTTTCTTCCCAGATATGATCAACTCATGATGATGATGACACGACAAGACGGAAAAATTCTCAAATGGCATTACTAACTAGTAACTAACTAGTGAGTTAGCAAGGAGGCGATATTTCTCTGGTCCTTTTCTTTCTTTCTCCCTTCATTAAACGAGTAAATTTGGACTGTAAGGGGCTGGTAACTTGCCCTTTGACTTTAAGAGTCAAATTTTTTTCAGCTCGTCTTTCAAGAAACTGTTAAGCCCTTCAGAGAACCCAAAATTTTTAAGGGTGGATGTAGAAAACATGCCACAACACATACAATTTTCACTTATCACACATAGCTTGTGACTCAACTTGACTTGGTAATGTAGATTACACTGTCATATATAATTTAAAGAGTGAAGGATGGCATTACAATATTTAAGTCACCTTCCAAAACCTCTTTGTCCCTTTGTCGTGTCCCTTCACTTTACCATTTTTCCCTAGTCCATCATCATCATTCAAGATTTGAAACGGTACTGGACTCGAAGGGATAAATATATTATGATAAAACACTAGTTTATTGCTCCGACAAAATGAGCACTTTCAAATATCTGTAGTAAATGGTGTTTAACACACATGCCATAATAAACTCGATTTTTTTGTTTCCTCTTCTATTATTATCAACTCTACTGAAAAATTGTTCTATCAAGGGATAGTAATGAGCCCTTTAAGAGACACTTGAAGTCGAAAGGGATTTCAAGATTTCGAGATGACGAAGCAGCAGCGAACAAGGGAAAGAGAAGAATAATAAATTTTAGATTGCTCCGCTCTTTCCTCCGCTTCTTTTCCGAAACAGTACAAAAAAAAACGTTTCAAGTCGTAGGTTCATGGCTCATCATTATCGTCTTTCTTTTCTTCAAGAAAAAAATTATCCATGGATAAAAAGGCTACGCTTGCAGGTCTCATCTGGTCTGGAAGTGCACCACCTACGGTGTCTATTCTATTTTGTACTCCTCCTTTTTATTCTGAAATCACAAGACGTTTAGTTTATCATCGTCAGCATCATCATGGTTGACCGGAGGACTTGAACTGGAGAAAAAGAGGTTCTTCATTTGAAAGTCAAGATCAACTTGGTTAAGCAAGAAGGAATCGTATTTTAATAAAAGGGTTAAGAGAAAAAATATGTCGCGTGATAAGGAGAGGATAAAAAAATGATGATGGCAGGAACATTTTATATTCTCTCGAATTAAAAATAGCTGGAACGGTCCCGTTGTTAGCGCATGAATGATGAGTTGTTGAGAAATCGAAAATTAAAATAAAGATAAGTTGCTGTGTAATGGCAGGAGGGAAAGGGGAAATGCATACTTTGAAATAAATGCATATATAAAGTTTCTTTTACACAAACTATTGTACTCTCCACCGACTTTTTGTCTCGGATCCGAGATGATATTGGATGATGGTGGTGGTGATGCAATTCCAGGATAATAGCCACATTTTCCCAGTGAGAGCCAAAAGGGAAAGATGAAAAGAGAAAGATTTGTTAATGTAATCAAACTTGATTATTTATTTTTTTCAGAGATGTGTTTCAGTTTTGGAAGCAGATGACGGTAAAATGTTTTTGAGAGAAATGGGTAGGGTGGAAAAGAAACTGGAAGTTAATTGGTGGAAAAACTAACTACTCCTATCCATTGTTTCTTACTATCGCAATCACAGTCACAATCAGGATCACTTTAGGGGAAATTTTAAGAGAGCGGGTTTGCTTTCTAAACTATCATTATTTTATGCATGAGAAGCAATCGTGATGGGTAAGAACTAATCATGAGAAAGAAAATGGGATTTAATTTCGGAAGATGAGAAGAACATTAATATTGCATTAGTGGAAGTGGCAAAATCCAATTTATAAATAGAAGGTTTTAAAAGTAAAGAAAATAATTACGAGGGTAGAGAAAGAATTTATGCTGAAATATAATTTTTTCTCATGCCAGCATGTCAGAAACACTTTATACTTGAAAAGGTGTCTCAAGATTCCACTTGAACAAAATTACAGGTAAGCAAGTGTCGTCATGAATTGCAATCCTTAATCCCACCACTACTGCCCAATCAGTCTCAGGTAATAAGATTCACTCACAAGTTTATTTTTTAACTAACAAGATTCTCAAAAACTTCTTCTGGTCGAGCAAAGCTTAGCAGTAATTTCAATCATCTTTCATTTTGATTGTTCCGGTTCATTTCACCATCAATTTTCATGAATGATCATCATCATTATCATCACCACCGATCAATAGGAGAAGCTCTGCTCACAAGGGGAAGCTTTACCTTGGAAGAAAATGAGCTACTGCTAAAAAGCCTCCACAGCATGGTCACCATTCCTGTTCTGGAGGAAATGGCTTTGGCATTGCTGCCGTGAAAATGATTACTCTTCCTTGATTTTAACAAGAAGACAGAAATTATCCAGTTTTTGAAAGTGCCCATCTTCTCAGTCAGAATCGGATCAAGGAGTCAGATAGAAATGGAATATTTATATTCACGCTCAAAAGCTAAGGAGAATGGCTGAGTAGACATTGATTGGGTCAAAAGATCACACTAGTACACTTGTCTTCTTGTCATGTCCATGTCGTTTCGCTCCTTCAACTCAGCATTTTTATGCAGGAATGGAACAATTTTCTCCGCTCATGCTTAGAAAACGCTCATGCATTATTAGAAGAGCTATGAGGAAACCAATCATTTGATTACAATCTTTGATTTTGCTTCGCTGCCCTGTAACAAAAAGTTGAGCTGGACCTTTTAAAGTTTCTAGTTATACTGTAATAAATGCTAAGCCATTATTTCCCATTACATTATACTTAAGCCATTTCCCAGCAGCGCTTCAGCGAAATCAGTTGAAACGGAAAAAATGAGCTTTTCATCTCACTTCACATTCCCAACGTGGTAAACAAGTGAGAAAGTTAGAGAGAACAGAGAGAACTCATCATCATCGCTTTTTCCAGTTCCGCTAGTTTCCACTGGAATTTTTACAAGACCAGGAGCACCGCCGAGCCAATATATACTTTTTATAAAATGGCATCCCAACCCATTAAATCCACAGCTGGAATTTACTCTGGAAAATTGGAATGGAACGCTGGAAAAAGTGCTTCAGTGCTACGCTTCCAAATTCAGATGTAGTATAGCGCAGCATCCTCTCATCTTGTTGCCGGATGTCTTCTTTTCTAAACTAAACCAGGCCGAGGTCATTCCTTCGTAGGTATTGAAGCACATGGAGCTCTTGAGCCAAGCTTGTCCTCCACACAAAGCTGTCTCTCTCTCTACCATCTCGTCAAGCTTTACACTTTCCCACAAAAAAAAAACTTAAAAGATTATCATTTTTATTGATTTAATAAATCAATTATATTCTCGTCTCGACACATTGTATGCAACTCAACATTATCTCTCTTCTCCATAACTTTTTTACAATCCTATTCTAATTTTATATTCTACTAAGCCATTAAACTATTTTCGCATTAAAACACTTTTTATTGGCTTCATCAGTCATAATCACAACAGCTTTCTTTGTCGCTCGCGTTTCCTCTCTCACGATCATAAGGAACGTTTGCATTCCATAATGATGACATTATGCATCCATCCATGATAGAAAAAAGTGAAGTATTTTTTGCTCTTTATACTTGTGATCGTACAGGGATATGTCATGACATATGAATTCATATAATCATCAGCATCATCCTTGGCTGTCTCCTCGTCATCTGTGATATTCTCAATCCTTGTGTTAGTTTTTCCATTGCAGAGTTCAATTCAAGCTTATAGAATCAGAATGCAATAGACTTTGAGAGATGCAATGAGGACGAAAACCGGCTCCCTAAAAAAGCTCTGATCTGTCTGTGAAAAATAATAGTTGGAAAAGGGATGCATCTCCTTTTTAATAGCTTTGTTCAGGATGGTTATGGGTTGCATGAATCCAACAAAAGCTAAAGAACATGCTTTTTCTCTCCCCTTCTCATGTTTTGCTGTTCATTTTCTTAACTTTTCTATTTTCTGTTCTAGACTTGCATTTCCAATGAACAAAGAAAGGGAAAATTTTTCTACAGTCTCCACAATCTAATGCCACATTTTGGGCTTATTGCTCCACTTGGATTATTTAGGTTGTGTCTGAAAATTTTTCAAGTAACATTTTAGCTCCTACTATGTCATTCCTTATGATGACTTTTTTCATGAAAAAAAGTTTTAAAAACTTTTTTTTTTGCTTTTCAATCTCTCTCCCATGTAGTGCTATCGGTATCACCCCAGCCAGCAGTAATATGGGATGTGTGATGATGTTGAAGTGAAGAAATATATCGAAGATCTTTATGCTCCTCTGTTTTTGGATGTGTTCTAAGGTAAAAGTCTAAACTTATGAAAAGGAGAGCG
>JAHZMU010000162.1:0-13006 GCA_027743725.1 Rambutsinella grinnellia | reverse complement strand
GTAATCCCTCGAGAAATTGATATGACTCATTTGTCAATGAAAATTCTTAAGAAATTATAATGACGATATTTATCATTTCCATGACTTTCTAGATAGTTTATATTCTTCCGAGTCACCCTTCTCTAATTCTTCGTGGGACTCTATGGACTTTTCTGGAGGTAGTTGTGGCAGCTCATTTAGTGATTTTACTGATCCATTAGCTTACAACTCAACATTCTCTATGAGTTTACATGGAACCAATGCTCAGGTGAATATTAATATATGAAAAGGCAATATATGAAATGGTAAAGGTCAAACTTATAATTCAATTCTTTTATCGAATAGAATGAAACGGTTGATCTTCTCTCTGGGAATATGTCTTCCACTCCACTACCTATGAACACCCTTATTCCAGAACAGACTTCACAATTAGGAAGCGATTCTAATTATATTTTCGAGAGTAGTTCGTTGGGCGACTTGGTCTCATCCGATTTAGACATTCACCCACCTCCTTGGGAATCCGTTATGGTATCTCCAGAAAACGCGATTCCATCGAGTATTGCTCTACCCTCAGAACTAACTGCGCCCCACGCGAGCTTCTTGTGTAACCAAACTGCAGAGCCAAAGCTAGTTCTTTCTTGTCCCCGAAGCCCACTCATCACTTCCTCAAATAACTGCCTAAATATAGCCGACTATACACCAACACCACAGCCCATGTCACTAGCGATTACTCCGATGGAAACGGAGAATAATAAACCTGCGATTGATAAAACTATAATCCCAACTCTCCCAAAAAGAACGAGGGGGCGGAAGCCTGGCAGCTCGAACAAACCAAGAGTTCCATCTCCAACGAACCCCAACCAACCAAAGACCCGGAGGGGCAGGGGGAGATCTGCGGCCGACCATAGTATCGAGTTAAAATGTCTTATCAATGCTCTGTATGCTCCAAACGGTTTGCTAGAAGCGATCATCTCTCCAAACATAAAAGGGTTCATGAGAGGTCAAGGGATTCATGTGAATATTTGTTGAATACTTTAAAGTTGTAGCTTTAAGCCTTTTTTTTATAGAATATGGGACAGCTTAGTTTAAAATAATTTAAAACTTCTCATCTCTCTCTCTCTCAAATGTAAATTTTTATACGTGTACAGCTATATTAGTTCATACTGACCTAATGTCACTGTTTAATCTTTAAATATAAATTATATTTACTTCTACTGACGAATAATGTAAATTTTGACTAGATATACTTTTGTTTTATTTCGTAAATTTTTTTGTTTATACAGCTAATATTGTTTTGTTCTTTATTTTTTTCTCAAGTATTTATTTTGTGACTGATATGCTATTATGAATTGCTGTGAAACTGATTGGACTATGAATTACTGAATTGTTTATTAATTATGTTGAAATGTCATTGACCAGTAATTACGTAATTTTTATAAATTGGTGTGATTTTTTTTTTAAATTGTGATGCGATAAACGAAATTATTAAAGGAAATATGATCAAATTCAAAAATATTTTATAGTAGCTTGCATGACTTTTTCAAATTGTTCTTTGCGCATGTTTAGCTATATTGAATGGCCTTTGAAACTCTTGTCAAGGTTGAGGCTGGAAATAAAAATGCATGAAAATGTGAATTTATCTATGCGGATAACGTGCGTGATAAATATCAATGGAAGAACTCAATAAAATTAAACAAAAAGTTCCAGAATTCCCATTCTAAATTTAAAGTTGCAATTCCGATCATTTACAACAAATAAATCATTTGTCAGTCAAAGTGAATGGTTAAATCTCGCGATTAAACGTGTTGTCAGCAACGCTTGTTTTCCACCTCCAAAAAGTGTGACATGAAAATTTTCTAGGACAATGCCAATGTCTTTTTTTCTAACGCCAGTAGCGCACATGTTCCGTTGGAGAGATGATAACCTACACAAGATAGTGTTGATGACATAGAGACACATTCCCTTGTTTACTTAATCTCTTTTTTGTTTCCTTCTCTCTCAAGCTCCAACTACTCCACGGCCTAATGACATTTCATACACATTTGTTATTTCCAACGGCTGCTCACGAAATATTTCAAGGGGAGTGCATAACTCGCTTATCATTTCAACCCATTCAATCCAAAACAAGAGATATGTGAAATGGATTATGCTACTTGAAGAAATGAATCAGCGATACTCTTTTCTCTCATGCTCGGAATGCTTAAAGGTCGGAATGGAATTGGAAACAAGCAAAAAATTACTATTTAGTGATAAAAGGCTTGTGGCTTGCTTCCGACGATGTCAGTACGCGCCAGTCATGTGCTCAGAGAAGAGTATCAACTTACTTTCTTCTAGTCTCCTCCGAATCTTTTCCCTTTGATATACCTGGTATTTGTGAGATTATCTGATGAACATCTAATTTTTCATTTTCTCATCTGAATAAAATAAAAACAGTGAAAAAAATGTTTGTAGCTTGCATTAATTAGGTTGATCTATCCAAGTAAGGTTGTAGTGTAGTGTAGCTTACCTTTCCCAATATCGACTTGAAGAAACGGGCAATATGGTACCGAAGGACTCGGGCTCGGTAAAAAATATAATTTTAGTATTGGATATTTTTTAACAATTTTTTAAACAATAACATTAACAATTTTAGGACTTCCGATTCGCGGAAGGCATCACTCCCCAGCGAATCTACAATTCCCCGAATTTTCGGAGGAGACATGGTCCGATCACAAGGCAACCATCAGTTACAGAAGAAATTCGACTGGCATGTATGAAAGGGAACCAATCCATAGTTCAGAGCATAATAGAAGGTTTGAAAAAATAAACAATTCTTTAATAATATTTAATAATATTCATCAACAATTTCAACCTTTGAAGGTGGTCGAGTGGGTGTTGACTGTATTCTGGATGATGGTTGGAGTCCCCTAATGGTTTCAGCTAGTTCGGCAAGACCACCCGTTTTAGAATATCTACTTTCGAGAAATGCAGATCCCAACTTTGCCCGAAAAGGTGATGATGGTTTCTTTCGAGGAAATTATGAAAGTTCAACTGCGCGTGTGACTCCTCCTATTCCTCTTCCTAGATAATTTTACGGCTCTAATGGCAGCAACTGGGTCATCCCAACCCCGTTCCGCTGACATTCTCGTGTGTGTCACCACCCTCCTTAGGTACGGGGCCCTTGTGAACGCAAAAGATAACAATGGTATATCACCGCTAGGGTTCGCCGTCAAGGAAAATAGGCTTGAAGTAGCGAAACGCTTAATTGAAGCAGGAGCCGATATAAACGCATTGGACAAGAATGGGAAAAGCGTAAGGAAAAAGATATTTCCCCATTAATGATCATTAATGTCAACGAAGCGTTATAGTAAAAGCAATAAAAGTCTTTCTTTTGAACGCCCCCGTCTCAAACATCCACAGTGTTTTGTTCTACGCTGCAGAAAAGGGATTTGGAGAAATGGCAAGACTATTATTAGAAAATGGAGCGAATATCGAAATTATAGATAAAAGTGGATGGATGGCTTGCGAAACGGCTGTGGAAAAGGGTCACCTAAAGGTAAGCTTGAATATAAGACGTCTCTCATTTAATCTCGAGCCGTAACTGAACCCAACTTTTTAATAGCTGGGAGAATTATTGTTCCGTGTTCGCGAGTCATGTTGGAGGCCAGGGAAGTCACCACTTCTAATGACTGAGTTTAATACCGTCCCTGAACCTTTAAGAGCAACTGAGCCAGATACTAACACGTTCGTGGCTAAGACTATTATTCTCCTCATATACTTATAAGCAGCACTCATTAGAAATACTCGAAATGCTAATGGCAATATCCCAAAAATGATGAGATTCTTTCTCTTTTGGCATGACTTGTTTTCTCATTTTTTCTTGTTTCTTTTATCTTCCATGAACACAAAACAGAGGGGAAGGGATTGTCAACATCCTCACAAACATTCAGACTCAAGTGAAATGCTTATCTAACCTGGTCAACTCTGTTCGCATGAGGATGGTCCAAGATCAAGCTACGAAAGAGTATGAAGTCGAGTCCGGCAAAATGGACGAGTTGGTCGTGTTCGCAAAGTCTATGCGTAAAAGTTGTGCGATTCTGACGAATGAAGTTAGCTCTCTGAATATTCTCATGGTATGTAGTGACTTATTATCAGACCCTTTTTTATCATGTCTTCCATTAAAAACCCATCCATTTTAATCCATACCCTTTCCCAAGCAAATTTCGATTATGCTAAATGCTTAGTAGAGAGAATGCTTTTCGTGATGGATCGTATTGTTTAATGTGGCATGACGAAAAATAGGGAATTTTCTCGGGAAAGAAATGCGTCCACTTTTTATTCCCATTTTTCAGGATGAAGAGAAACCGGAAAGCTTGTCAGAGTCGTACACAAGGAAAGCGATCTCACTCGGCTATGGCACGCTAATCACTGACAAGGAGCCCAAGCCCAGATGGGATCTGCTGTTGGCAGGTGCGGCTGGTGTCTTTTTCATCTACTATCTCAGCCCTCACCTCAGAGGAACACGATTAGCAAGTATGAGAGCGGGATGGCACTTGTGACAGTTGACGTGACCGTAAATCTATTCACTCATTCGGTAAATGAGAAATATAAAGTGCAGCTCGCGAAATTGCGGACCAAGGCGCTACGCAAGAGCTACAAATAATTATTATGTGTCCATGCATCAAATCTATTTTGCTTTATTCTCACCCTTTCTTTCTCTCTCTCTCTCTATTCTTTCCGAAAATCTTGAAAGCGTTCAAAGAGATTTGATAGAAATGCGGTGGAATGGTTTGAAAAACTCTACTTTTTCTAGTCTTTACAGCGAAAAGTTATAAATAAGAGGTGTCTTTGTCTCCCTCTCTTTTTAATTACACAGATTAGTTGCAGTAAGAAAGTGTGAAGGTCTAATAAATATCTAATCTAATTACGGGAATACAATGAGCGCACTTGTTTCTTTGGGAGAATTGCTATTTTTATCATCATTGTTCTCTAATTGCATCTTAAAGTGTGGAGGAAACGATAATTACATATTTAGTCGTGTAGAGCTTGGCATTTAGATTGCCATTGGTAATTGGAATGACTAATGCGACTCTTTCTTCAAGTCCAATCCATTTGCATAAGCTCACAATCTGCTCACAGGACAAAAGAAAACCTCATCCGGTTTCTTCAGCAATGCACATTTTCATTACGCCAATTATTTCATGAAAATCATATTTCCATAAAAGTCTGGTCTGGAGAAATAAAACCACAAAAGATTAACCGCTTCCTCTATTCCCGATGACGTTTGCTACCAAACGGACAATATGAAATTATTCATTTTCACGTCGCATTAACAACAACGGTCAGTAATTCTTTTTGGGAAGCTTTATTTTTATTTTCGAAAAATGAAAAAGTCATCAAGTGATCTATCAACGATCAAATTTCTCCGGAGGTTCTCCTCCATCAAGGTAGACTTTGAGAAGGAGAAGAGAAAGACATTGAGCAGATATCAAGAGCATGGCTTACGTGTTTCCATTACAACGCCCAATTTCCATCATGACAAGAAAGAGATTCAGAAGCGCTTGCGGGCTTCAGTTGAGAGATATAGTGTTAGTTTCAAACATAGTATTATTCAAGTAAATTTCATTTAATTAAAATAATTTGATTTAGATGAAAGAGCTCTACGTGAAAATGATCTGCGCTCTATTCCCCGCAATGAAATCGAGAGAGATGCCAGATAGCAATGCGTTAATTAAGCATTTAAAGCATATCTTTAGACTCAGTGACCAGGAGCACTCACAACTAATGGAAGTAGCAAGGAGTACCAAAGTAGTTTTGAATATTAGCTTTTATAAAAATATTTCTTGCTTATTTAAGACTATTATTTAATAGCTACCCCAAAGGATTGTAAATCTGGAGATTGTGGAGGCGAAGCAAATTCCAGCAAAGGATGCAAACGGTTACAGTTATAAAAATATAAATTGTAGACTTAACTAATTAGAAAATATCAATTTTATAGGCCTGTCTGACCCTTTCTGCGTTGTCTTCCTGAATAGCCGGGATATTGCACAGAGAACTAAGGTTGTTCCGAATACGCTGAATCCTGTTTGGAAGCAGTATTTTACGTTGTAAGCAGCATAAAATCTTTTTAAAACATGTATAGATGTAAAAAGGAGTAAATGAAATTATAATAATTACAGTAGGGTAGGCGACGTCAATCGGGACATACTTTATCTGGAAGTGATGTGAGTTTAATAACATTTAATATGTGAGGAATGATTAACTAATGAATATTTAATTAGGGACCATAACAAAGAAGAGGAACCACTTCGGGATAAAATAAAAAAATTCAAAGAGATCAAGTCGCCAAGCACATTCGGGGTTTTATTACGCGAGATTGCGAACACGCGGTCAGTGCAAGAACTAATAGGCTCGTTGCGAATACCCGTTTCGGTATAAATTTAAATTTAATATGAGATATTATTTCTATTGCTAATAATACACAATCTTATTTAGGAAATATCTTCGGAGACTTTGGAGCGCTGGTTCAAACTGAAGAATCAGGAAGACAAAGGAGAAATCTATTTAAGGATGGCCTTAGGCTACAACAAAAGTAAGGAAGCGGCAACTGAAGAGTTTCTCCAGATACTTCACTTTCTCCTCGTCTTCGAGTTGGACAGGGAGGCTTCGCTTTCTGCCCCATTTTATTGGGATGAGCATTACGAGATGTGGTCAAAATATATCCTACGTCAATTCAAATGGCAAGGGGGACTTAAACCGAAGGATATCGTTTTAGCAAAGTGGAGAGCTTATGCCCTTGTCAATTCAATATTTCCAATAAATGCTAATATGGTGTGTAAAAATGGCTATTCCATCTTAAACTCATCCCTGATTTTATAATTATTAATCCTCAGATTTGCTTATTAATGGATTCGGTTCTAGAGAGAGCTCTCAATGGCGAATATGATAGTCGGGAGGTAAGACAAGTCTTTATATTAAATATATTAAAAGATATTCTAAAGCCTAGTTTAGATTTCGAGATTCTGGGAATCGACCATCCTTCTCGTTCAAACTATTATGAAATTCCTTGCCGAAGTTCATGACGTTCTTCCATGCCCAGTCACTGTCTTACATACATATCATATGCTAAAGTATCAAAAATACTGCAAACTTTTCACTATAAAATGCTCATAATTAATTACAATTAATTCTACCAGAACGTTGGAATTGCTAAACCAGTTTTTATGTCAGCCACCATCAACGTCGATCGAGCGGGGGAAGCCTCCTTTTACAAAATCATTTATTATAGATAGCATTACCCAAGCGCTGCGGAACGGAGCGGATAAATTGTAAATAAAATATTTTTCTAAGGATTTTACGAAGATTATTAACTACTCTTTTAATTTAGCTATGTTAAAGTCTTCTCCGATTCTACTCACGAGAGTTCCTTAAATCAAGACCAAGCGTTGTTAGTAGCGCTTGAAAGACTTTTGAAAATGGGACAGATCCTTCACGAAGACTTGAGGCTTGGATTGACCACGATTCATACTGATTTCAAAGGGTTAGACAATAAAATTAGAATTGTTGATGATTAATTAAGTTTACATAATTTTATTAACAGGATCCTGAGCATTGACTATCTGGAAATTACCTATAAAGTTTATGATGAACAGGTAAAGAGATAATTAATGGAAGGTTATAATTAGCCATTCACATATTTTCTTTTTGTTAGTTTGGAAAAATGGTAAAATTCATTATTGAAGAATACAACGAAAAATTGCTCGAAAACCCAGACGGAGATCAGGATTCGGATGAAACGCTTGATGAAAACTCGATTTCAGTAAAGACTGGCCTATCCGTCTTCAAGTTGTACCTTGCCGTTAAAAACTTGACAGAGTAAGTAATAATTTAAAATTAATTAGCTCCTTACTTTTCAGAGTTTTAACTTATTTTTTAGACTTGCACCAAACAACTACGTGACTGAACAAACATCAGAATACTCTCTAAAGAAAGGTTATCACGAGTGGTTCTTCCACAGCGTCGCAACATGGATAGATATGCTGCGGAAGAGAATAATGCAGTGGGTGAAGAACTCGATAAGCGTCTCTGAAAATAGCAAAGGCGACTCCCTGACAAGTGAGTCAAGTACGAATGCTTTGAGTAAAACGGAGAATCAAGTTACGAGGGAGATACCGATCAGTTCTTCTGCTGTTGATACTGCGCAAATGTTTCTTGAGGTGAGAATGCAATTTAAAAAATAAGGAGAATTTTATTATGTAAAAATGTAAATAGATTCACAAATTTTGGATGTCGCTGGGATGGGAGGATGCTCAGCAGTCGTATGTGATCGTCAGAAAGATACTTGAGGTAAAAAGAGCTTAAAAACCAGTTAATTATTTTTAAACTATCCAATTTATGTCTTTAGGAATTGTACGGCTTTCTAATTTATTACGGAGCGGAGCTGCTCCGCACATTAAAAAAGAGTCGGGAGATTGCAGAGGCTTCTCTGGATTCGGATACTATTCATGCTTACCTTAGCAAGGCATGCACATCAATCAACAACATTAACTACGTTAAAGAACAAGTGGAAGCAATTGGAAACCAATTAAATATAATGGGCATAATAAAAAGGATTACGACAAACAAAAGAGAAAGTGGAGAAGATTATGAAGGAAATATTGATCTTTTAAAGAATAAAATGGAAGCGCAGGTTCAAGAAGTGATTGAGAATATTACGGAAAGTTGCATCAGAGTCGTAAGTCATTCTTTGGAATCTGGTAAATTTTCTTTCTAGTAATTTTTATGTAAATACTATTTTGTATTTTCACAGGTAGCACCAAAATACAGGCAATTACTGAAAGAACTTCCTTTGGAAGGTGCCAAAGTCCCAATCATAAACAATCGGCAATCACGCGCAGTCATCGACTTCATTGATAACTGCTTAATCATTCTAAATGTAAACTTGGAGCGTGGCAACTTTGAACAAGTTTTGCTTAGCTTATGGATTAGTTCTGTTGATGGGATAGAGACTTTTGTGATGGCTGGTCAAGAGGTTAGAAATTATTATTAGAGAATTATTTACTTAAAATAAACTATTTTTCTATTTATACAAAAGACTGGAAAGCCATACGAATACTTCAAAGTCTACCACGACCAACTACTCCAGATCCACAGCCTCTTTTGGCCCAGAGAAGTTGAGCTTTCAGTGAAAATGGAGAATCCTTCCGTTTTCGAGACTTTTGTGGTAGTACTTCAAAGTCTACCACGACCAACTACTCCAGATCCACAGCCTCTTTTGGCCCAGAGAAGTTGAGCTTTCAGTGAAAATGGAGAATCCTTCCGTTTTCGAGACTTTTGTGGGACTTAAGTCAAAACTAAATTATTTGGGATTGTCACTGGAGGACCTAAAACTAAGTTATTTTAAGGGTCGCTATGAACGCCAGAAGTTGGCTTCAGTCAAGAATAATGAGCATGGTCTCATCACAATCAGAGCTGGAATTGTTGAAGCTCCTGCTACACTTACGCTTGAGATTTTAAATGCCCGAAATCTCAAAGGATATGATTCTAACAGTACATACTCTAATAATTCAATAACAACTGATTCTAATTAACTAAATTTATTTAGATCTTAGCGACCCCTACGCTGTTGTTACCGTTCTCCCAAAGGAGGTCTACCCAACTCTTCCCACTTTTCACCACAAAAACGCACAAAGAAACTCTATTTCCTTTGTTTGAGGAAACGTTTACAATGTAAATTATTTTACCTGTTTAATAATTGCTAGACAATCTAACAATCATTTTTTACAGGTCGATTCCATCAGATGATCTAAAGAAGCCAGGTTTCCTTTCCATTACTCTGTATGACTACGACTTTCTAGGGAAAGACGACCTAATGGGGGATGTCTTGCTTCCTTTAACCGAAATGAAAAGGTTAGACTCGACCGATGAGCTTAAATCCCAATCCCAAATTCACTTGCCTATCTGCAAGCCAACTTCAAGTGATGATGAAATGCTAAAGAAATTTGAGGAACGGACGTGGGACAAAGAAGCTATCCGATTTGCGAGGTGTGAGCGAGAGAAAATTGAGTGAGATGACGACAATCATTTTAAACTTAGTTTATTTTTCTCATAAAATAGAATGTACACTATTGGAAGAAAAAATAAAGCATTTTGCAAATAAAATTAATTATTTTTAATAATTATAAAATAATTTTAGGTCATAACTGTTACATAAGTAGAAGGTAAATACTTTCCAAAGTAAAATTATATCCCATCTATTAAACTATCTATTTTGCATTGTCGTTTCTACCGAGCTCCGCTAGAGTCCGATTTGCGAGGTGTGAGCGAGAGAAAATTGAGTGAGATGACGACAATCATTTTAAACTTAGTTTATTTTTCTCATAAAATAAAATGTACACTATTGGAAGAAAAAATAAAGCATTTTGCAATTAAAATTAATTATTTTTATAATTATAAAATAATTTTAGGTCATAACTGTTACATTTAAGTAGAAGGTAAATACATTCCAAAGTAAAATTATATCCCATCTATTAAACTATCTATTTTGCATTGTCGTTTCTACCGAGCTCCGCTAGAGAGCAGATAAATTCTAAGAAAGGAAAGCGGAAGTAAAGTGTTTAGAATGGAGGCTCAGGTATGTTGCTGACAAGACTTTATGTCATGGAATTGGCGTTAAATTTGGCACAAAATTAAACTACCATTTTTCTAAATCTATTTAAAAATTTCAAAACATAAATCATTAAAAATCTGCTCACAAAGAAATCTCTTTCAACTCCCATTAATCATCAATCTACTTTTTCTGTTGCTGTTGTTGCAACATCTGCCTCTTCTTTTCTTTCAACATTCTCCCCAAAGTACCCTTATTTGTATCATCCTCCTCTTCCGAATCTTCATCATCGGAAAAGTTAAAATGTTTAGCAACAATCTCTTGTTCTTCTTCAGAGTCTTCGTCATAATCGACTCCTGTAGTTTCTCGAGTTATTATTATGCGACGTCCTAGAAGACTGTTGGACCCTTTCCTTCTCTTTCCTAGATGACTGATGCTTAACCGGAGTTGGTGACATGGATGAACTTGCATCGGAGTCAGACCTGTGAATATTCCGTTCGTCTCTGGAGCGATGGTGGTCTCGCTCGTCCCTATCTTTATGACCCCTGTCGCGGTCTCTGCTTGGCACGACTGCAGCCGCTAATGTCGGAGATGGTTCCGCACCATTTGATTCCTCAACCTTTGCACGGGCACGGGCAAGGATTGCGCGCAATTCTGAACTTCTTGCTGTCTTGTACTAAAATTGTTAAAGTTAATTAGTTAAAGTTTTTCTTATTCGAATCTACTAATTTGTTGTATTAGTTTACGCCGGATGTGTTCCGTGAAATTGTAATCTGGGAGTCAAGACGACGACCCTCTTCTTTTCCGCAGTATTGCTCAATCTGTGCCCGATCCAATTTGAAAAGCTCATCACCATTCATACCCGCCAACTGCTTCTGAATTCGAGGGGAGAACCCTTTCACTTTCAACCAATCTTGGACCTCGGTTGGCGTCGCGTTTTGATTAATGTATGCTTCTGGTGTTCGCGGGATGTCAATCTTGCGCTTCTCCCGGAATATTGTAAGCACATTCTTCAACTCAAGTTGGACCATTTCATCGTCATCGGCTAGTAAATAATTTTAATTTAATAGCATATCTACATATCTAAAACAATCACAATTTAATAACTTACTCCATCTCTTATCCTTCTTCTTTGGCGAATTATCCGCTGGAGAAGCGCTCGTAGACCTACTCTTTCCCGCTGGTTGAATCGGAACTGGTGGTGGAGGTGGTGGTGGGTCTTTCCTTGCAAATTCATCATCCGAACTAATCGATGTGCTCGGCGACGACCAGTTGTCTAATTTTTTTTGTTAATTTTACAAAAGCAATAGCATTAATACACAGCAGATTAAACTATCATCTATTCTCATGCAAAATTTTCAAAGCGAATTATTCCATTCTCCGCCCCAACAACTTTTCCACATGACAAACAAAAAGCAGAGAGGAAATAAGCACTAAAAGAATCGGGAGGAGTAGACTGGAACTAACTTTCTTTTTTTTTATTCCAGCTCAACACCAGCTGCCTTCCTATGACCTTAAAATCCTCTTTCCATTCCCATTATCACTCTTATCGCATTGCAACTCTCAGCTCATTATCAAGTTGAAAAGCTGTACATATATCTCTTGCATGAAAAAAACGATGATCATTCATTCCCAACAACCAGCAACTCTCCATCTTCATTTCCTCCCGAGTCTGCATACCAACGGCATGAATAAAACAAAAGGATTTATACAGTCATAATTTCGTTATTTATGACTTTCTCCTCCACTTTACCCAAAACAACAAAAACATTGGCTCCTCTATGCTCACATTTTCAGAAAATATGTGCAACGCTATGGCATCTATCATCAACCCATTCAAAAAATAAAGACAATGGAGTGATGAAATAAGACTTGCTTCCAGCTTTTTAAAAAAAATCTGGAGAGGATTATTCTCTCTCTTAGTTTTCAAAAAGTGTTGGAGAGAAAGTCGAGTAAAATATTCATTGTTGCAATGTAGTCAAAAAGTGTTTGGGGACCCCTTTGGGGAGCATCTTCCAAAAGAGATTGATGGTAGAGGGAGAAATGCATCAATATTGTATTGCATAAAGAGGCAGGTAATAATAAAAGGTAAACAGGAAATCATCCCCATTACCTATTAATAGGAGAAGAAGGAAAATGAAGTAACAGAGTTAAATAAAAAGGCATAAAAAGGTATCCACTTCATACCATTCTCTACTCCTCTTTATCTCTAAATGGAAAAATTGTTTTCCACCCATTTTACAAAAAGGAGGTCATTCGCAGTCTTTCATGGATACCTTCCACCTGAGAGCTAATATCAGTTTGATGAGGGCAACAAAAAAGTAAGACATTCACTGGTCATTTTCTTTCCACTCACGTCCCTTCTTTCGGGCCGCTCCAAACCAATCCATTTATAATTTAGTTGCTAATATCAAAAACAAATATTGAAGGATTGGAAGAAAA
>JAHZMU010000159.1:0-15815 GCA_027743725.1 Rambutsinella grinnellia | reverse complement strand
TAATGTATAATGCAAAATGTTAAATTTGCCTTGTGTGCATGCCAATTGTTTGGAGAGAGAAAACATTTTATGTAAAAGTATACAGAATGACAGGATATTTTGGTATTTTAACAATCCTAAAATAGTTGATATATTTACCCTCCATCTAAAAATTTCTTTAATGGAATTGACATGGAAGCTTCCATTCTTCGTTTGCATGGGAACAAGACAAAATTTATTTCCAATTTTTACTAGTACTGCGATATAACAGAGAATAGACCATTTCATGCATGCTCGCTTTTTTGTAGAAATCCGTTTCAGATGACTTATGTGTAAAAACTGATGTTTGCGTCTGGGTGTTTTAATTTGTTAAGATAAATTTCATGAAATTCTCGTGCATGTTTTCACCTAACAAATCTACTAATAAAGTATTGTTTACTGCTTACTTATTCTAGCCTGCGACTTCTGTTTCTTTTTGAGAAAAGATTAAGGCAGTTCCGATCAATACATAAATATTGTGGAATAATTAAACCCTTCACAGGTGGTAACCATCTTTGTATTGGAATGAAAAAGTGCATTATAACTGGTATAAGAGTAGACATGTTTATAAATACAACGACTAAATTTTATTGCTCAATTGATTCCAGGAAAGGCTTTCCTGGAAAGCAAACCTACTGGTTCCTTATAGATAGCGTGCAAAATTTTATTTTTATTGCATCAGCAAATGACAAAAGTACAAAAGTGTCTTTGTATAAATCTAAATCAATTAAATATGATATTATTACACAAATCCTTTCAGAATTGGCTTCCTGGCCATATCCACAATCACACGATTCCCTATGCCGGTCATCGACTGTGCACCACGAATGTCCTCCACAAGTTGAATATGACCTTGGGCATTTAGAACCAGCTAGGCCTATACAGGACGCAGTTGCCTCGTTCCAAGTTCCCAAATTTCCACACTTGCACTTGCCATTAAAACAAATTAGATTTCCAAAACAATTATCCTTTCCACTACAAGGTGAGCCCTCACTTGGCTTGCATTTTGTATCAGTTCCTAAATATCCTTCGAGGCAAGTGCATTCCGACAAGCCTTGTGAATTGGTTGTGCATTGAGCAAACTCTGTGCAGTTGAATTTATATGTCATTCCATCAAACATTTCTAAGCAGGGGCCACGACGTTCACTAATGCATTCGTTTGTATCCACTTGGTGAAATTGCAGGTCGGGGAAAGGACACTGGCAGCTTCCTTCAATACATAGAAGAGGGTCCTCGCAAGGATTTCTTGAATTGCAAAAATGACCTGTGACACTAACCATGTTTTTGCGTTTTTTCCTATTGTTACTACTACTACTAGTGCTAGAACTTTCGCCTCCGTCGTCGCCTAAAACTTGTGTAAGGCTGGCGGAAACCAGCAAAATAAGAATTATTTGCTTATCCATTAAATTGAAAATTCTCAGTCAAGTAAGGCGTCACCGCTTCAAGTGAAGACTGCATTTATTCTAAAAATCGATGCTGGATAAATCGTGACGAAAACTGATAAGGTCAACGCTTTAGATTTGATTCTCGTGATGCGTTTGTTAACTTGCATTATTTAAGTATTCGTGACCAAGAGATTCTCGTTTATTGGAATACAATAACAAAAAGTGGATATGGATATAAAAATTAACGAAAAAAATTGAAATGTCGTGACTTGATTAAATATGTTAATAATAGATTGTATTGCAAGTTGCAAAATGTTTAAAGCATTCGATTGAACTCCATTAAGAGTCGTACTAGTTGAAACAGCTAAATATAATGAATTCAGTATTTTAATTGAATAATTTATTACAAGGAAAACAATGGTTTTAATAACTTGATTATATTTAGCGCAAACTTTCAGTATAAGTTGGAATATTCCAGCGTATTTACTTCCATCTGGCCGTTACCAGAATTATCCGAGCCCCAGCCTCCTGAGTGATCCATTGCAGACCCCCAATCTGCTGATGGTTCGTCTCCCGAACTCCCATCGTCTGAGCCTGCCGAGTTGGAGCTTGCATCTCCGTCATTCAGCTTTTTTACACACGTCCTTTCAGTCGTTGCCTGGTACTGATGATTACAAAGACAAACTTGCCCATTCCCTCTCCAAGCACAATAAGCATAGATTCCGCAATAATTTTGACATTTTGCTCCAACACCCGGCTCACATTTTTTCCCATTTGCGTTCCAAACCCCTAAATTTCCACATCTACATTTCCCATTAAAGCAGACAAGGTTCCCAAAGCAACTTTCTCTTCCTTCACATGGATAAGCCTCCATTGCTCTGCATCTTCCGTGTTCTTCTTCGAACCCGGAGAGGCAAGTACATTCGTGAAAGGCACCTGAACTTGACCTTTTACATTCAGCATTCAACGTACAGTTTGATTTGTAGATGACTTCACCAACAGTCTCTAAGCAAGGACCTCCCAACTCACTAAAACATTCGCCAGTGGTGTTGGAGATGCTCTCATAAAACTGCAACTCTGGAAACGGGCACCTACACTTTCCCTCGTAACAAACTAATGGTTCTGCGCAAGGGTTAACGTTACCACAATACTGCAGGTAGTTCTGACCATTCCCAGTTATAACTTGGGCGGTGGAAACCCATAATAAAAATAGTATAGATAAATTCATTTCTAATTTTTATCTGCAGTTTATTAAAACCGTCTACATAATAAGCAAAATAGTTACGAGTGGAGCTTTTTATACGAAGATTTAAGTGGTTCATGAAATGACTTACATCATTCAAGTTATTGAGATGATTATACTTAAATAGTTTCATGAATTTCAACAAAGTTTGTTGAACAACAGAAAACATGATGGAGTTAAACTATTTTTTTTACATAACTACTGAATTTTACTTGTGGTGTGACCAATTAAGTGCATTTTAAAATAAACAGAATGACATGTTCACAAATTTCTACATTCTTTCCAAGAAAAATCGTGAACTCCTTAATTCATTTGATTGAATTCTGTAACAACCTATTTAAAAACCGATTACATTACTGATCTATTAGGTCGTTCCACAGCCAAGTAAAATATTCTTTTCATACAAAACTGAACAGTAAGAGGCGCTATATTCCTGTCAATAAAATGAAATCCTCCAACATTTAAAGATATTGGTTGGCAACTTTTGAAAAATCTTTTAGCCCACGGGTCCACCGCCCAGTTACCTTTTCGAACTATCTTCTTTGAAATACTATGAGGCTTACTAGCAAACTCGAGTACGGTGCAAACGCTAAAAGTTGTAATTATTAGCATTACACTAATTGCTAGTTTTAGCCATTCCACATTCTCCTCACACTTGATTAAAAAGAGAATATAAGCTAGTGCTATAATTATTCCTGAGTCAGCCAGCTCAATTCCTGGCAGAACAGAATATTTTGTGAATTCATTACCAATCTTTGAAAATATGTAGAGCGTTCTATATTTCATTGCAAGTTTTATTTTTCCTGCGCGACTGAAGAATACTGAATTGGATTGTAAGCTATTTTTGATTTGGACCACATTCCTGTACAAATTTAGGCAGGTTCCTACCAAAATCATGAATGCAGGTCCTCCTGTTAGCATAGTTGGAATGCATCCAAGCCCACATTCTATTCCTGCAAGGATGTGAGAAGCAACGGAAGGCTTTATGAAAGGAACCTTTCTCGGACTGAAATGAATTTGTGGAAATATTATAGAGATTAGGAGCACAGTCAACTCAAACAACCAACAAGTGTAGATGATCACAAAAAAGAAGAATTTATCTGCTAATTTATCATATTTATTCTTTTCGTTCTCTCTCACTTTTATTATATGATTGTAAATTGCGCAAAAGGAACGAGAATAATCTTGGAAGGCTTGGAGAAAACTTAAAACTACACAATTAATAGTCGAAGAAAGCTGAATGCTAGTCCGCACAAAATGCAGAGATTTCCGCTTTCATTCGCTTGTCCAAATGCTTTTATTGAGTTGTAAATTCTCCAAATGAGTGGGAGTAGTGAAATTAGGATTAGATATTTGAGTACGATAATGATATTAATTATATTGACTTTTACTCTAATGTTAATAAAACTAATATGTCTAACTGGACTTGCTTTAAGCTTTTTGCAATCAGACTGGATTGGAATGATACAGAATTTATTTCCAAGTTTTAAGTAATATTTGAGAAATGAAAGATAGTTGGACTTCATGATTAGAAAATTAGAGCCAATGACTTGAGTGTCTAAATAGTGTCAGTCAAGTGGGTTATTATGAAAAATAATTGGTGGATTTTATTGAATGTCTTTTAATTTTGTTTTTAGGTTTAGTTGACAGCTTGTTTTGACATATCATTATGCTTGTCTTTTTGATTTGCGATCACTAGTTTAATTAGAAATATCTACCCGGAAGGGAAGTAATTTACAAAAGGACGCACCAAACTTGTCAGTTGTCTGAGAAATAATTGGTGGATTTCATCGAATGTCTTTTAATTTTGTTTTTAGGTTTAGTTGACAGCTTGTTTTGACATATCATTACGCTTGTTATTTTGATTTGCGATCACTAGTTTAATTAGAAATATCTACCCGGAAGGGAAGTAATTTACAAAAGGACGCACCAAACTTGTCAGTTGTCTATTTCGTAGCAAATCTAAATTTAACAAGGCATTGATACATACATAAATTGAAATGTTGGATTTAAGAAGGTTGTGGAATTATTAATTCTTAAGATTTAAATTTATTATACATTTTACGCAATTAAATAAATATATCCATAACTAAAACGCAGAAGAGGTTCGGACTGAAATTTCTCTGGCCTGTATATTTACAAAGGATTGTACATGGTGTTTCTTGCTACTAAAAGGTTTGGTATAAAATATGGGCTAGTATTAATTATTTTTAATTTAGATGAAATTTTAGCAATGTAATTTACTGGCTAATAGCATATTTTATAAAATCAATATAAATTTTATTTCTCAAACTAAATCATTTACAAAATTACGATTTGTTCAATGGTATTTAGCAAGTCTGCAATCGTCCTTGTAAAAAAAAAATTTGAAAAACAATTGAAGTCAATTTGTCGACATGATTTGCGCTTCCAAAACTAATTTTTGCGATGAGTACGGAATTCACCAGTTAAATTTTTTATTTCGTTCCTACATTTCAAAGATGTGAAATTAACCTCAGAACAAAATGAGAATAAGGCGACTACTCCAACCAATCCGTCGAAAGCTAAAACAGCGAAGATAACATTCATGGACTCGTCAAGATGCCCGTATTTTGTTAGTAGGAAAAAGCACAGCTTACAGCTTTTGTATTTTAACAAACATCAAGTGAATTAGCATTAACACCAAAAATGTCGACCAAACTTGGTTGAAGAGCTCAGTAAGAATTTGGATTTGTTTTAGAAGATTTATTCCAATTTCTATTTGTCCATTCTCTAGCAACTTGTGCACCCTCATAATGGCATGGAAAAGTCCAAAACAACCGGAAACAATTTGGGTATTGAAATAGCACCAATATTTTTCAACGAATCCTACAAGGTGGACTAAGACCATTACGAAGGGGCCCTTCGGAAGGGCAATATTTTAATGCAACTAATCCTTACAACCTGACACGTTAAAGTGGCTACAATTAACTTTCTTTTAGGTAATTGTGGCCACTCTTTCTCGTTTTTAGATTGCGCCAAACCGTTATTAAACTCCAAGATTGTTCTAACATATATTTTGAGAGAGACCGACCCAAAAACGAAGGTGCCATGAGGATAGAGTAAAATATGACAAATGATAGTACTTTCTATTTATTTATATTCTATATATTCTAAGATGTGGACACTTTCTAAATTTGTATTTTGATGGAAAATATAAACAAGAAATGTTAGAGCTGTTGAGTAATTTATTATGCAGCTTTTGTAGAATAATCTTGCCAAGGGTAAAATGTCCATTGTCCCAATAGAAGGGTTTGCCTGCCAACTTTCTTAATAATGAATGGGATATGAAGTTGAACTCCTCTTGGAGCGTTAAATCCATGTCTTCTAAATAACCTCTACAAATTTTACTTTTCATTATAAAGTTTAGAATTAAATTGCTTATTATCAGAGCAAAAGTAGAGATTATTTTATTGTACAGTTTTCAAAATACAGGGCGTGTTGTTTACGGAAACATGAGATTTGAGAAATGCGGAGTTAGGACAAGCCCAAAGCAAAGTCCTTAAAAATATTTACTTGTTTTTATTATGTAAATACACATTTCATCCATTTGCCGTCTTTAATCAATCTCGTCTGCATTATTTCACACCAAACTCCAACTATATTTAGTAACATAGTTTCCACTTACGAAATCCTAAATTATTTGGCCATGCCTTTATCTTGTCTCGAAATGCGTGATAAGAAATAGGGAAGGATATAACAGTAGTACTAGTAATAAACAATAAGCAACACTTTACAATAACATCCTATATTGCAATTTAATAATAACATATCTATTATGCTTTGCAAATTCGCCAAAGTCGGCATTAGTGGCCCAGGAATTTAGTATATTTGTGTAAGTCTAACTGAATTTGTACTAAAAATATATCAATAATGGCGTGGTCCATTCTCGGCTATATCGAAACTCAAATAAAAATCGGGAACAAACTTTGCCTTATTCCCATCCAAATCAAGGATGGAAACCTCCGCGTCAATTCGACCAGAAAAATTCTTAGATGGAGACTAAATATATCCTCAAAATTATTTACGTATACAAATGGCAAAGTCCATATTTCGCTACTTTATACATTTGTCTATCAGCTTGTACGAGTTGTTATTGAGTTAACAATTATTGGATTACTTCATACCATGCAACAATTTCCTGATCAATTTTGTGCAATTCATAACAACCTAAAATTATATGCAAAAAGCTCTATTAGCGAATTGGAGAAATTTGCTGATAAATTCTTACCTCCTGTTGCCTTTTATATGGCATGGTTGTTCCCGATAGGGACTTTACTAATTGCTCTACCTTTTCCCGGAATTCATTTTGCCTCAAATTCATTAAGAGCCAATATTGTCATTAATGTGGGTGCGTTCTATCGCATTTTGGCTTGCTTGGACTGCGCTATTGGAGTACTTCCTGGAATTTTACTATTCGGGTCATATCTTTCGCTTGTAGTCAAATTTGTCTTAAATCTTTACGGGAGCGTGCTTCAATTTCGTTGCATTTTGCAGCAAGAACGTGCAAAACTGAACTTCAAACGTGCGCTACGTTACAAGGAGCTTCAAATCCGTGCAAATTTTTGCAATGAATGTATACACAATACCGTACTTACTTCAGTCGAGCTGCTTGGTTCTGGAATGGTCATTGTACTTGCTTACATTTTGATTTCAATGAAACATGTCAAAAACGCTTTGCTTCTTAAACTGGGCTTTTTCATAATGATGATATTTTTAGCGCTTTCGGTCTGCGTCGTGCTTGAATTTGCAAGTAAACCGCATGATATTTCAAAAAAGATTTTGCAAATGGTTACCTGTACTGGTGATGCGTGGGGGAGAAGATTTTTTAAATCATGTCAACCAGTAACGTTAAACGTTGGAGGATTTCATATTATTGATAGAGACAGAGCTCCTCTTGTCATGCAATATTGCATTAAAAGAATATTTTATTTATCTGTTCAACATAAATAAGAATAGCTTAAAACGCAAAAAGGTAAATGAAAGCGTTTGCTTAAGTCTTCATAGGTTTAGCAATATAAATTTGTTCAAATAATAGGATTCATGTAGTATCACATTCAGCTTATGACAATAAATCAATCAATTGTTTATCATATTTCTTAACTAAAAATAAATATAAAATCAACAAAGCCATTTGATTTTCATTTTTGATATTTTGGTTGTCAATGCTAATTAATTAGATAAGCAAAATTTTCCACTCACACCCTGACATAAAAGCATCGACTAATCTAATTAAAATCTTGACTACTAAACTTACTTACTCTTGCCAGTTCATTCTGCTATTTGCTCAATACTTTATGCCAAACAGCCCATCACAACTACCAAAATTTGCATTATTTAAAAGAATGATTTCTATCCTAGAATTTATTAAATTTCAAGTAAAACTTGGGAATAAACTTTGCCTCATTCCAATCCAATGCGATTTTGGAATTTTGAAGGTAAAACTTACCCGAAATATTTGCCGCACAAAAATAAATATATATGGCGTTCTTAAAATAATTCAATTCTTACTTATCACCACACTTATACCAATCAGCTACCGTCTCAACTACTTAGCAAAATTGACTCTGTCAACCAAAATGGAAATTAATCTTCTCACTAAGCTTATTTTTCAACTACTTCGAATCTTGTTTGCCTTTTCATCTTCTAGATTGACTGGTGCATTTCAACATTCTTCTAGTTCATTCTGTGCAATTTATAATACGTTGAAAATATTGAAGAAAGATCTTGGAAAGTATGATAAAGCCGCTGATAATTTGATTCCAGCAGCTACTATTTATATGACCTGGATATTCCCAAGTACGCTGATATTTATTTCAATACTTTTCCCGCAAATTCATTTAGGCTTGGAGCTAACAGATCAAACAACATTCTTAATTCGAATTGCCTGTGGAGTTGAATGTGCTATTGGAGTAATCCCTGTAATTTTCCTTGCTGGTAATCAATTTGCGTTATTAGTAAAAGCGTCTTTACACTTGCTTTCTAGTGTTGTTCGGCTAAATGAAAAGTTTAAGGAATATTCAAAAACTTTTAGGCAAAATTATTATCTAAGCCTCGGGCTAAAGTATAAAGAAATTTTCTTGTTTTCCAAGTTGTGCAATGAGTTCTATAAAAACACAGGCCTAGTAGTTTTTGAAGTGGTAGGATGTGGTGTTGAAATTACGCTAGCTTACGCTTTGATTCTGACAAGAGATGTGAATACCCTTCCATCTCTAAAATTGGCAATAGTCGCAATGATTATAACGATTGCTTTGTCAATATGCTTCGTGTTTGAGTTGGCGAGCAAGCCGCATAGCATTTCTAAAAACGCTATTTTAAAAATCGGTCGCAACATCGGGGACAAATTGGTTACTAAATTCTTCAAATCTTGCAAACCCATATCTCTACAGATTGGCGAATTCCATGCAATTGATAGGGACAGAGCTCCATTAGTTATGCAATATTGTATAAATAGAGTGTTCTATTTAGCCGTTCAAAGTAAGCGAAAATTTTGTTAGATTTTGAAATATTTCGTGTTGATTTATTAATCATCCTAATAAAAAAGGTAAATATTAAAATTACTTGTAATTTTGAGCGTTTTAGATATTTTATAAAACGTTGAAATTTATTCGAAAATATTGACTTTATCTTTGCAAATTATTCGACACAAAACATGCTTCATCCCTAAGCAATTTTTGTTGATGAGCCACGGCCAGATGAAATATTCTCTTTATACAAAACTAGACAACAAGCGGTGCCATATTTCTGTCAATGAAATGAAATCCTACAACAGCTATTGGTAGACAGCTCATAAAAAACCTTTGAGCCCTTCTTTGAAGTGTAGAAACGAGAAAAAATCCGACTTTATTTTCAAAACTTATGCTTGATCAAAAATATAATATTCGATAGGTAATCATGCGCTACATAACAAATGTAATTTGGAAATGTTTCAGAAGGGTTCTAAAAAACAATAAGCGATTGCCTCAAGTAAGTCAAAAGTAAATAGAACTACAAAAAGGAGGGACTCAATTGCTCTTAGCATGAGGAAGGTCTTACCAATTTTTGATTGCATTTATCTCTAAAGATCCATGATCCACCTGATATTCTTTACAAGGGCAACTTTATAATATTTTATTAGAATAATTCGCTTGTGACATACTAGTATGGAAGGATAAGTTAAAATTAGTCTTTATAGTAGGTGAGAATTTGCAAAATATTAAATTATCCAATTTTTGTTCATATTCTTAGTATATTAAGATGAAACTAAAAGCATATTGGATGCTATTACACGCGAAGAGCTTAATACCTGTAATCCATTAGTTAAAAATACAATGCTTTACTGTCTTAAAAATAAACGTTATTCACCTGTCAAACCAGACAGTATTAAATACTATTCGTTACTGTCAACGAATCAATGAAAACATCTATTTGGCGATTTAAACAGTTTGAAGTTGACAACTTGTCAAACGCAGGGCAAATGCATTCAAATGTACAAAAAAATCCACAAAAATGAAGTGGACTATCCTTGGCTGTGTATATCGCAATTCAAATAAAAATTTAATTATTGGATAAGAACTACGAAGTTAAAGAATGGTTTTTGATTACAACTCATTTCAATAGGCAAAACTTAATTGTCACGCTTGTCATAATGTAATTAAAATTATAATTAGTTTATTACTGCATTGTCAAAATCATGAACGGAGACTAAAATCACGTCAAAAAATTTAACTCAATGGATGTCGGAACTGTCTTAACAAAATAAGTGATTCCTGTCATCCACAGTATTTTTAAATGAAAATTATGACTTGACGTAATTTTAAATAGTTTAAGATTTTCTTCTAGATAGTGTCATTCATTTCCAAAAACTCTGCTGCCAGTAAAAGTTTACATATTTTTTCTACTAACTAACCGTTTGATCTACTTTAGCTCTGAAGTCCCTACACTTTTTTTGCAGCATTTGCTGTTTTGATTATGGCATATATTTGGTGTGGGCGAGATTAAATCTTCTTTGGAGCCAATGTGCGCCTGTTCTAAGGCACACCAACCCGTTTGTGGGGTAGATGGAAAAGCCTATGGTAGCAAGCGCGAGGCTGATTGTAAAAATGGTATTTAAACTGGCAAAGCGCTGGCCATTCTAAAAGAATGATCAAAGTCAATCTAAAACAAATTATTCTTTAGAGATATAACGCAAATGTCATATAATTTATGAGTCGCTAAATAGACAGCGAGAAGAAATGCATTCAAAGTCGGTTCTTTTTATTTCGCCTAAAAAAATCATCCGTTTAATTTGCAAGAGCCATGAAATTCAAAATATTTCTCAAAATTGCGTTATTGCAAAGGTCATAGCCAGCTCCTTAATCCTGTCCTCAAATGCGAGAAACTGAGAGAGGAAATGAACTGAAGCGGGCGCAGAGAATCAAAATGTTTGAATATATTAATGACTTAATAAAGTTAACTTAGTTTTTATCACAATCCTCCTGTGAATTTGGTCGAGGCGGTCTTCTGCGTTTGTCAGTTATCGTTGACTTTGCAATTGTCTTTTCTGCTGGCTTTTCTTTTGGTTTTTCTTTTGGTTTTTCTGTTGGCTTTTCAGTTGGCATTTCTGTTGGTTCTTCAAGAGGCGGCGAATGAAGTGACCGACCAAATGGAGGATCTGATGGCGTTTCAGTAGTCTTTTCTGCAGGTTCTTCAGTTGGCCTTTCTGTTGGTTCTTCAGTTGGCTTTTCTGTTGGCCTTTCTGTTGGTTCTTCTGGTTTGTCTGCCAGCTTTACGAGTGAGTAGGCACTTACGTGAAACGAGAAGTCAATACGATTACATCCTCCCATGCAAAATTTAAGGTCTACTTTCCCTTCAGTAATTTGTATTGGATTTGGGAAGCCTAATGGGAAAATCTGACTTCCTTTATTATCCACCTTAAATAAAATGATCAGTTCAACCCGAGAACAATGCACACCACCAAGAGAAGTGATATCCATGTAGGCCATGACAACTTCAGTGTTGAGCATAATGTTGAAACACTGATGGAAAGAAAGCATTAAATATTTCAAGATTTACTTGCGCCGCCATAAACTAATTACTTGCTGTAAACATTACCCTTTCATAAGGCTTCGCATGACCTCCATCCAATGACCATATTGCTAACTCGTAGAACCCATCACCCTTTAATGGAATCGGATGAGTGACACAACCATCCTTGCTCCCAACTTTCTGATTTCCATAAACCGAAAGTGAAAACAAATTCATGAAGTCGGGGTCTTTAAGATCTTTGCAGAATTCCCTGTTCCATATCGAAACTTTTCTGAGCCCCAATGAATCACTGAAAGTAGCTGGAGTCTCTGCGTCAAATTTGATATTACGTGATGGTAAAAGATAATCTTTTCCGTTCATATTAATTGCATACACCGTTTGTGCTGTTTGACATTGGGTGGCAACTGTATTTTTACAGATGATTCCGGCACTTCCGTAAAACCCACCGTCCCGTCGACAGCCTGCGTAATCGTTAAATATTTCAGCGGCGCAATCTATTAATCACGGATTAAATAAAATGTGTAATTCAACCTTGTTAAAATTTATATACTATAATTTTTATAATTGACCTTTCACTTGCTCGGTACATTTTTTATTGACAAGATCGAATTGACAGTCGTTTTCCTTGCAGGCTGTTAGATTATTTCCATGACTATCACACTCTGGTTTTTCTGTTGGTGTTTCTGGTACAATTTCTGCCAGCTTCACGAGTGAGTAGGCACTTACGTGAAACGAGAAGTCAATTCGATTACATCCTCCCATGCAGAGTTTAAAGTCTACCTTCTCTTCAATGATTTGTATTGGATTGGGAAAACCTAGTGGGTAAATCTGACTTCCGTTATTATCCACCTTGAACAAAATGATCAGTTCAACCCGAGCACAATGTACTCCGCCAAGAGAAGTGATATCCATGTATGACATTACAGTTTCAGAGTTGAGCATAATGTTGAAACACTGATAGTAAAAAATATTAATATTTACTTAATTACAAGAAACATATCATATGACTGAAATAATTACCCTTTCGTTTGGTTTTGAATGACCACCATCCAATGACCATATTGCTAACTCGTAGAACCCATCACCCATTCCCTTTAGTGGAATTGGATGAGTGACACAACCGTCTTTGCTCCCAACTTTCTGATTTCCATAAACCGAAAGTGAAAACAAATTCATGAAGTCGGGGTCTTTAAGATCTTTGCAGAATTGCCTGTTCCATACAGAAACCTTTCTGAGTTCCAATGAATCATTGAAGCTGGCTGGAGTTTCTTCGACGAATTTGATATTACGTGATGGTAAAAGATAATCTTTTCCGTTCATATTAATTGCATAAACCGTTTGTGCTGTTTGACATTCAGAGGCAACTGTATTTTTACAGATGATTCCAGCATTCCCGTAAAACCCACCGTCCCGTCGACAGCCTGCATAATCGTTAAATATTTCGGCGGTGCAATCTATTGGACACGAGTACAAAGTAAAACTTATAAAAATAGTTACAACTTAATTTTATGCGTTCATCCAACATACCTTTCAATTTCTCGGTACATTTTCTATTGACGAGGTCGTACTGGCAGTAGTTATCCTTACAAGGTGCCTCTTCACTTCCGTGACTATCGCAATCACTTCCGTCAGCAGAGAAAGTACTGGCCATGCACATGAGCACACATATATATGCCTTGAACATTTTAACCCAATCGACCACAATTTCCATTCAGGGTTAACGGAACCTATCCCATCTTGGGTTATACCAGCTTTACGTGAACGCCTACATGTGACGCACGCTCTTAAAACACGAACTTGATGGCATTACGTCGTGAAGCCTCATTAACTTGCTACCCCCGTGCATAATGTGGTAATGCCAAATAATCAACCGACAGGAACAATATTAATCTATCTACTTAATCCCATTTTATTAGAATTGACTCATTGTCTCATTATGAATCATTAAAAGAGTTTTCATAACTCAAATCTTCATGCAACAGTCTCACTTCAACCAACTCCACTTTGATTATGTTCA
Source organism: Rambutsinella grinnellia (assembly GCA_027743725.1). NCBI lineage: Eukaryota > Metazoa > Arthropoda > Collembola > Entomobryomorpha > Entomobryidae > Rambutsinella > Rambutsinella grinnellia. Next base: position 2,128 of record JAHZMU010000159.1, on the reverse strand, counting down.
TTTAGAAAAAAATTGCTTTTTCCTTTGCAGATCCTTTTTGAGTTTGCAAGCAAGCCACATAGTATTTCTAACGATGTGCTGACAATCGGACGCTGTAGTGGAGACAAATATGTTAGAAAATTTTTCAAATCTTTCCAACCAATAGCTCTAAGGATTGGAGTATTTCATGTCATTGGTAAAGATAGAGCTCCGCTGGTTATGCAGTATTGCATAAATAGAATATTTTATTTAGCTGTGAAAAGTAAGCGAAAACTATGTTAGAATTTGCCCTCTTATTGATTAATAAATCAAGCAAATATTTCACGGAAATGTGGCTGTGCTCCGAATTATGATTTAACACATCTTGGCTTGTTTAGACTGTGGTATTGGAGTATTGCCTTGGATTTTCATATTCCAATTGTATGTTTCTCTTTTGGTTAAATTCGTCCTAATTCTACAATACATGAATTTTGCACTAATTTGGGACCGAAACATGCCAAGTTAAAGCTAAACTATTTACAACATGTTCTATGTTATAGGGAGCTGCAAGTTTACGCATGATTGTGCGATGAATGTGCTGTACTTACCTCAATTGAGTTAATTGCTTCTAAAATGGTTATTGTATTTGCCTACATTTTGATTTAAATGAAGCATGTCGAAAATGTTCGTCTTTTTAAATTAGCTCTGCTTATAATAACGATATTTTTTGTTCTTTTGGTCAGCGTCGTACTTAAATTTGCAATTAAGCCTAATGCCATTTCAAAAAAGATGTTGCAGAAGACTGACTTACTGTACTAGTGATGCGTGGGCGAAAAGATTTTCCGAATCTCAACCATTAGCTTCAAATGTTTTAGGATTTCATATCATTAAACAAAACAGAGTTCCTTTTGTTATGCAATATTGTAGTTTGTATAGAAGAATATTTTGTTAATCTGTTCAGCAGAAATAAAACATAGCTTTACAAAAAATGATCAAGTAAATGCAAAATTTCTTTTAACATTTTTTGGTCGATTAAAACTTAAATTGCTTACACATACCAAACAATAGTAGATTAATTATTAGGAAATGCCTTATTCATGTTTAACGTTAAGATGAATCAGATAAAAAGCAATGTAAATACAATAATATTATTTAATTGAATAAATTATTATTGACAAATTTTGTCAGGAAGAAACATCAATTTGGCGTCTTAAATTATTTACCATCAAGTCAGTAATTTCCGAGACCCGGAGAAAATTTCACGCCTAATCACTTGCCTAAGAATTGTACAAAAAATTAGCAAAAATGAACTGGTCTATTCTCGGCTATATTGCGGTTCTAATAAAAATTGGAAATAAACTTTGTCTTATTCCCATCCAAATCAAGAATGAAAATTCTCATGTGCACTCAAACAGACAGATTTTTCGTTGGAGGTTAAATATATTTGTCATATTGGGTTGGCTAATATATCTGAATAAACTTTCACTCATTCTACTTTTGCATAGACTTTTCCATCTCATAAAACTAGTGTCATCTACACATGAAGAAATCAATATTTGGCGACTTTACACATTAGTTTATCAGCTTCTGCGAGTTGCTACCGTCTTGTGTATTATTGGATTACTTTATGCCATTCAACAAAGTCCTGATCTATTTTGTGTGATTTACAACAACCTAAAAAATTTAAATAGGAAATCTATTAGCAAATTGGAGAAAGTTGCAGATGAATTTCTACCTCCTGTTGTCTTTTACATGGCGGGCTTGTTCCCGATAGCGATGTTAGTGATTGCTCTACTTTATCCTGAAATTCATTTTGCTTTAAACCCAGTAAAGCTAAGTAATTTTGGATTTAATGCATTCCATCACATCTTAGCTTGTTTAGACTGCGCTCTTGGAGTATTGCCTGGGACTATGTTATTTAGCTCGTATTTCTTGCTTTTGGTGAAATTTGTTTTGAAGCTTCACAGTGAGATTCTTGAGTTTCGTACCATGTCGGAGAAAGCAAATATCTTTGAAGATCTAAAATTCAGCTCTATAAAACCTATACTTTCCTATAGAGAACTTCAATTGCATACAAAATTGTGCAATGAATGTGTACAAAATACAGTACTTGCTGCACTAGAGTTAATTGGTTCTGGAATTGTCATTGTTCTTGCTTACATTTTGATTT